>JAUNZM010001967.1:0-26758 GCA_033459285.1 Clamator glandarius | reverse complement strand
AGTATAATTTGTAATTGGTGGCTTCTTTGCCTCTTGTGATGCTCTTCTAAGCAAGCTAGAGAACCAGAGTCCTGTGAGACTGTTATAGAATCAATGTAAAATTGGCTAGATAGCTATGCAGCAATTATTGGTGGTTAACTGTCACAGTACTAACAGAGGTTGCATCACGTTTTGTCTTATCTGGGTCTATTTTTTTTCTTGTTGACAATTGAATGAAAGTATTGACTTACTAAATTGGTAGGTGAGTTGATACATTGAAACAGGTGGTCCAGTACTCCAAAGTGTGCTTTGTAGGTCTTGATAGCCTTCAAAGTGATCTTAAAAATGGTTAGAGAAGTATGGGAAGGCAGTGGCAGAAGTGCAGCATGTCCTGTTTTTGCAGGTATTGTAATAGCTGAAATGGCTTATAGAAATCTCTGTACTTCCACAGCCCTACACGTTTGTATTCAGTCTTACTGATAAAATGAGAAATGAGATCTTTGCAGTCATCTGGAAATGTCTAAAATGGAGAAATCTGTTCCTGTTCATTTCAAAGTCCTAATGTGTGTAGAAACAGTGAGCAATGAGCAGGCATATTTTCCTAGAACAGTTCCTTGTGTCGCTATGGAGAAGTGCACATGCTTTTAATTAAAGACAGAAGAAACTCTGTTTATACACTGAAATTTGGCACATTTTATGTTTTGTACAGTGCAGTTTTGCACTAAGCTCTAAGTTTTTTAGGTTTGATTTGGAATGTATGATATTCTCTCCTGCTAATTCCCAGATAGCCTACAGGCACTAAAATTAGAGGTGGGTAACATGCAAGAAAACAAATTGTAATTAAAAGCTGTTCCTTCTTTATTTCCTCTGTGGATTTTAGTAAGAAAAATGTTAAGAATAAACTCTTGAGGAGATGTGATTTTTTTATGGGTTTTCCATTTCTAAATGTACAAGTCGTATTTGTCATTGACAGTAATGGTAGAAACAACTATTCTTAACTGAAGAAAAGCTTGCCTCTCATTTTCTTCTAGAAATCAGTCAAAATCAAATCCTCAATCTGCACACCTCTGAAGTTTCATCGGTTTAGAGCTGGATCAGGCTGTGAACTTTGCATCTGGTCCATGTCAGTATAAGAAACTAAAAGGAAAAAGAAAATCAAAGCTGCTTTAGAAGTGGTGTGTATATTAAAACTCATTTCTTTCATAGTCTTTGAAGTTTATGCATTCCTCCTATTCCAAAAGCCTAAGATTGTGCAACTTGTTCTGTGATCATTGAGTTACCGTAAGCAGCCTTAAGTTACAGGCTTTTTAGAGGCAGGTAGTTTTGTCATAAAGAGTACAGGCAAACGGATCATATCCTTCAAAAATCTGTCCTAATGAAATGCTCTTGAGGACCGCTGTATGATTTTAATAATTTGCATTCTCTTGGCAACTGTTAGGGCCCTGTGCTGTGGAAGTGTTTGCATGTACCGCAACCCAAGTCTCTTTATTTTACATCCATTTATATGAGTCTTTGCATGCAGATGGAATGAAATTGATCATCCATATATGAGCAACTAGAAGAAAAACTGACATAAATAGTCGTGCACATCGAATCAATAATTATTATATCTTCATTAGCAAGGTAGTTTTTTGTGCTGTTGATATTAAAGATCTACTTTTTGTGTTGGGTCTCACTGCAGTTGTTATTGATGAATAAAACCCTGTGGCTGAAATTGTTGGCCTTTTAAAAAAATATAATGTTGTTTGGATGATTCTTACAATGCTTCTAGCCACATCTCCCATTAAGCTATAAAACATTATGTATCATTTTACAAGTCTCAATTATGCCTCGTAGTGGACACTGGGTGTTTGAGACAGTAGCAAAATGATGAAGCTATATCATAGAATCATAGAATAACCAGGTTGGAAGAGACCCACCGGATCGTCGAGTCCAACCATTCCCACCAGTCTCTAAACCATACCCCTAAGCACCTCATCCACCCTCACCTTAAACACCTCCAGGGAAGGCGAGTCAACCACCTGTCTGGGCAGACTGTTCCAATGCCTAACGACCCTTTCTGTGAAGAATTTTTTCCTAATCTCAAGCCTGAATCTCCCCTGGTGGAGCTTGAGGCCATTCCCTCTCATCCTGTCCCTTGTCACTTGGCAGAAAAGGCCAGCACCCTCCTCTCCACAACCTCCCTTCAGGTAGTTGTAGAGAGTAATAAAGTCTCCCCTCAGCCTCCTCTTCTCCAGGCTAAACAACCCCAGCTCTCTCAGTCGCTCCTCGTAAGATTTGTTCTCCAGCCCCTTCACCAGCTTTGTTACTCTTCTCTGGACTCGCTCCAGAGCCTCAACATCCTTCTTGTGGTGAGGGGCCCAGAACTGAACACAGTACTCGAGGTGCGGTCTCACCAGTGCCGAGTACAGAGGGAGAATAACCTCCCTGGCCCTGCTGGTGCTAAGGGAGCACTCAATGCCTTCATCCAGGTCGTTGATAAAGGCATTGAACAGGACTGGACCCAGGACTGAGCCCTGGGGAACCCCACTTGTCACTGGCCTCCAGCTGGATTTAACTCTGTTTACCACCACTCTCTGGGCCCAGTCATTCAACCAGGTTTCCACCCAGGAGAGTATGCACCCATCCACGCCAGAGGCTGACAGTTTCTAAAGCAGAATGCTTTCAGAAAGTGTATCAAAGGCTTTACTAAAGTCCAGGACGACCACATCCACAGCCTTTCCCTCGTCCAAGAGTCTAGTCACTCGGTCATAGAAGGTGATCAGATTACTCTGGCAAGACCTGCCTTTCATGAACCCGTGTTGACTGGGCCTGATCACCCAGTTCTCTTGCAAGTGCTTCTTGATAGCACTCAAGATCACCCGCTCCATGACTTTCCCCGGTACTGAGGTCAGACTGACAGGCCTGTAGTTCCCCAGATCCTCGCTGCACCCCTTCTTATAGATGGGCACGACATCAGCCAGCCTCCAGTCCAGTGGAACCACCCCAGTCATCCAGGACTGTTGGAAGATGATGGAAAGGGGTTTGGCCAGCACATCTGCCAGTTTCCTCAAAACTCATGGGTGGACTGCATCCAGCCCCATAGACTTGTGGGCACCTAGCCTGGCAAGCAAGTCTCTAACCACCTCCTCTTGGACCGTGGAGACCTCATACTGCTCTTCCAACCCCTGGGGTTGTGCACAGAGGGAACAATTTTCCTTACTATTAAAGACTGAGGCAAAGTAGGCATTGAGTACTTCAGCCTTGTCTTCATCCCCTGTTACTGTTGTTCCCTCTGCATCTACTAGGGACTGGAGATTCTCCCTAGTCCTCCTTTTGCTGTTGATGTATTTGTAGAAAGACTTTTTGTTGTCTTTCACAGACTTGGCCAATCGCATTTCTAGTTGGGCCTTAGCCCTCCTGATTTTTTCCCTGCACATTCTCACTTCCTTCCTATAGTCCATCCTGGATGCCTGCCCCTTCCTCCAAAGGTCGTAGACCTTCCTCTTCCTACTGATGTCTCTCAGGACGTTCCTACTCAACCAGGCTGGTTTCTTACCCCACCGGCTACTTTTCCAGAACTTGGGGACAGCTTTGTTCTGATCTGCTAGGAGTTCCTTCTTGAAGAGCTCCCAGCCCACATGCACACCTTTGCCCTCAAGGAGCGCCTCCCATGGGAATTTTCTGACCAGCCTTCTGAACAGTCCAAAGTCTGCTCTCTGAAAGTTGAGGGCTACTGTTCTGCTAACCTCCACCTTCTTCATCTCACCCAGCACCGAGAACTCTATCATCTCATGATTGCTTTGCCCCAAGTGTCCTCTAACCCTCACATCCCCCACTAGTAAGTCTCTGTTCACAAACAGCAGATCCAGGAGGGTGCCTGGACATATACATATATTGGGGTATATGTATCACTTAGGGTTATTTTAAGAATGGGGTTTGACTTGTGTCATTCATAGTTTAAATATGACTTGTTCAATAACATGTTCAGCTGTAATTAGATAATTTAATGTCTACTGACAGGTCTTTTGTGACTAAGACCCAATTTTAGCTCTGCATACCAAGGAGCTTGCCAAGGAAAAGTAACCCCTTTTACTCAGTAAAGAGGGATAATGGATAACTTCTGGAATTAAGTAAAAAATTGAATCCAGCTTCCTGTATGCACTTTAGGCCCCACACTGGGATTACAGAACTAGCTCTGAACTGCTTGGCTGCTGACAATAAAGATTTTGTGTGTGTCATGTTGAATTTTCAAAAGAGTTCTCAGATCAAAAAGGTCATTTTTACATTGAGTCCAGGCTGTTTAGGAATTTAAGTGCTTTGCAGTGGCTTGTCTTCTCTATAGGACTCAAGTTTATGTAGCCATTTTGGAGTAAAATGGAAAAGGGAGAAAAAAATAAGGTCGTATGCAAACAAAATTTCAAAGTGTTAGCCTACTTTCCATCATTAAGGATTTATTCACGGCAGAGCTCTTATTGGCCAAATCCTTGCTTGCCAATGAGTTCACTCTAAGAGGAGTTTTATAAACACAGGAATTATGGCATTTCATTATTAAATATTAATATGTGTCCATATATCTATAAGCAATGCATAATCAATATCTTTATGAATGAAGGTGCTTCTACCCTTGGCATGAGAGAGAAAATAAAAGTAAAGATGCTTTTTCATGTATTCTACTTTTTGAAATATTTATATGCTGTCTTCTGTGTTACATAACCTATTTCATTATAGGTCATCTTTTCTGTAGTGTTTCATTCTGAGAACTGCTTGACTCTGTCATGTAATCACTGGGAGCAAACACATAAGACCCCTGCAGGAAAGATATGCCATCATGTCTAATCTGTGCATATAAATGGATCACGCAAGACTCAAGATCTGCATGAATATCCACTTCAGAAAATTTTGAATGTCTGTATTAAAAGCTTCTTAATCTCAAGATAGCAAGCTCCCACTGAGACTTTATGCAATGCTCCATTAATCAAGAAAACCTTCATTAATCAAGATACAGTCTGAATTTTTGAAAACATATTTAAATTAAATACTCAGTCCTGCCAGACTGTATTTTCTAATGTATTTAGCTACAGCTGTATGATACTCTCAGTCAAGAGAAGATCAGTCAGTCTTAATGCAGACTTCAAAATAAGGTGTGTTTAACTTTGAATTTCTTGTTCCTTTTTGGTATGAGACAGATTTAGAACCTTTCTGTTTGTAAAGGATTTATGTATTATATATAAAACTCCTGTGTGTACTAATGGGAGTATATTTGCTTTGACAAGAAAATAACCTGGAGGGCCTGTGATGCAATATTGTTACCAGACTCTCACTTAACTACTCATTTGTCTTCTAACATGGGAACAATAATTTACTAATCTAATTCAATGCAATCTTGCCTTAAGGGATCAATCCTGCTCTGAGCAAAGTCAATAACAAAACTTTATTGATTTTGCCAGGACCAAATAGTCCCTTTACAAGAGTGAGGCCGTATAGCATCATATTTTTTGTATAATTGTTGACATATTAACCAATGATTTTTTCCAGCACAGATCCTGACATACGTTGTAAATGGAAATTCAGAAGACAGCTGACTTCCCCAGAAAGCTGTAACAGGTGAAACATAGAGCCAGGATTTCCAGTCCACTGAACCACAGTGGATAGGAGGGCTCCACTCCGAACATGTGGCACGAAGAGGTAGATTACCAAATATGTTATTGATATACTTGATAATTATTTCTTTCAACTACTGATATGGGAAATTTTTCCTTTACAGATACAGGTAAGGGCTGAACTTTTCAAAAGAAATTAAGTAAAAGCTCTTAATCCTTCAAATTTAGACAGAAGGTCATAGACAGAGATACACAACAGTCAGTAAGAAAACTGCTGGAGGATATTAACTGAAATTCAAGCAGATCAAGGTATACGGTAAACAGCCTGACTTTAGAAGATACCTAAACTGTTATCTTGATATACGGAACTGAAGAGGAAAAGAATTATCAGCAGAATATATTTTAAGATAGACTCTCCTTATTGGGATTGTTGTAAGAGTAAAACCTGGATATGGTAATTAAAAACTTTAAACAAAGAATATGCAAAATATAGAGGAAAGCATGTAGTCTGGGAATTGAGTCAATGAGATGCATACAGAATGAGATTTGTCTAAAGTATAGTAGACTTTATCTGAACTGCCGCAGCTTTGTAAAAATGACTGGGAAATGATTCATAAGCCATTCTGTTCTGATCAGGACCCTGTAGAATTAACAATAATGCACAACCTCTGCATCTTCAAACAGCTCTAGGTTTAATAAACTTTAAGGATGTACCCCCTAAAGATCTCCTATGCTTTATTAGAAGAACCCAAACCTGTTCTTGACATTTATGTATATATGTTAATTTGTGGTTTCTCTGTGAAGGAAATTCATGGCTTCACCCTATCTCCATTTTGTGTGTGTTTGTGTGTTTGCAGGTAAACTGTTTGAAATCACCCTTTATTTTATAGAAATTAGCTGAACCCAGTAAAATAGCTCTTCTAAATTACATTTTAAATATAAAAGCATTGGTGATGTGTGGCTAAATATTATGAGAACTAATCTATTAAGAACAGAACCAGTAATTTCTTTACTACAGATTTATCACAATGTGCTATGTTAAAGTAATGATGTATCAAGCTTCCCATTAGTTAGTAAGCAAGAAACCCTTAGGGCAGTTGAAATGAAACAACTTAATAAACAGAGTACCTGGCAAAAAAATTACAAGGCTAGACAAGAAGAATGTTGCTATGCTAGAGGTCTGTAACCACAGTCTCCACGAGCCATGACTTCTGTCTGTACAAGAACAGTTTTTGCCAACAGTTCTTCCTTGTAGCAAAATATCTGCTGTCTATTTAAGAATATAGGATATTACCCAAGAAGCGTAATGTATTTGTAGTTTTATATTTGAAAGTGTCTGCAATACAGCTTTATTAATGTATTTCAACATGGGATATTGAAAACATTCCTAAATCCCCTAATTAACCTTTGATATGCAAACCCCTTGCTTCAAAATCAGAAAACGAAGTTGTTTAATAAACAATTTGATTAAAAAAAATAAATGTCAAAATGACAGAATGTGTGTTCTGGAAAGATTTCTGTACATTTAAACTGTCAAATTTAACAAAATTAGTGAAGAACCTGGATAAGTTTGAAATACCATTTTTGTGAAGAACTTTTTGTGAGTTTATATTTGCTTGTTCCACACTTAGAACTGCCCGGCTCCCCAGAGAAGGGGGGATAAGTTCTCACAAGCATGACTACAAAGACTAAACTTATTTTGTTTGCTGTAAATAAATAAATAGCTTTATCTGTGAATAAGAGAGCAAATTACAATGAAATTAGATAATATCTGTTTGTCTCCCAGATTTCATTCTTAAGTCATAAATAGCAAATGTGTCTGCCATGGAAGTTCAAAAATGTCAGATTTTTAAAGAACAAAATTTGTGCTGCTAATTGATTGCATGAATCACTTTCTACATGACAGTGTACAAGAGACAGAAATGGGATATTTTCTACGCTCAAATAGTAGAGCAAAATATGAAAAATAAGTAGAGTGTATGGGAGAAAAAGTAAGCGTGCAGAGTCTGCTACTGTGCTTTGCATACAGGGCAAAACTGTGCTCGGGTCTTTTTTTGTGGGCTTTCTAATTATTTTGATACTTTGTATGAGATGACATTTGCTGGTAATTATATTTTAATTAAAATGCTAGTTGTTTCTCATGTACTCTGCTTGGTATCTGTACATTATCCTTCATTGCAATGAAAGTTATATTTGTAGAGCTAGTATTTGCAGAAATACATACTTTCTATACAGTATAAAACAACTATATATGTAGAACTAATAGGGCTGTGCAAGGAAAACTACAGGTTCAATTATTTTTTCTTGCCTTATTTCTTCATCTGACTGATAACTGAAAATTACTCAAGAGTGGTAGACTGAAGTGGCAATTACTCTTACACCCTTGACTAGAGTTCTCTCTTAGGCTCCATTATAGCAACTGGTATGTTTCTTTCATTGTTGATTTATAGCATGAAAATTCACATGCTGAATTACCTTCAAGAGGTGTAGTATTGCAGTTTTAGAAGTACAGCATTTCTGTGCTGACACATCATTATTTTAATGTTACATATTGAATTAAATGATTATCAATATTACTTTCTTACACTTCTATGAGAGGCAACATTGATTCTCATATTAGTATATATACTAATATGTACACCTGAAATACACTGTCAGATGTTGTCAAAGATTATTTACCTCTCTATACTAGGGCTTGATGTTCATAAATTTGTTCTCTCTTAGCAGCAAGTTACAAACTTTTGTCAGCAGAAGTAGGACTTACCTGGTATGATCTTCTCCTTCATGGGATCCTGAGTTTAAGTTAGAAATACCAGTAAAGTTGGAAGGAACAAGCCTGTGAGTAACAATGTGTGGTGACTATAAGCTTTGATTCCACAGTCTTCTCTTAATGAGAGCTTTATAGCCACTAACGTATTGTAAAGAGAAAAGTAGGGATCAGAAAATCTCTTAAATCAGGTGCTTGTATAGTTACTGTTATTTTCACCAGAATCTGTGTTTTATATGCCAGAATAGTAACAGATGTGTTACCATCTTTAAATTTTACAACTATGTTTATCATTTCACTTTTTAAACTTTAATTCTTTGAAGTACATTGTACAAGTGCATGTGGCATGACTAGTCTAGAATTACTTAAAGGGGTTTTAATGAATTCTTTTCTGAGCCATTTCCTACAGGGAGCCTTTCAAATTCACTTTACTGACTCCAAACCATTTCAATTTCTTCTTGTATAATTTTACAAGAAATATGACAAATGTAACTTTTTTCCCCCAATGTTTTATGTCCCTAATGAGGAGCAAAAGGTCAAGAACTTTGGGATGGAGGGAGAAGCCAATTACTCTTACTACCATGCTTTGGAATACTGTTTGTAACTTGCACTCATTTTCTACCAGCAGGATTACAGAACAGTTAATTTCCTTAGAAAGTTTATAAGGCTTAAAGGATTGGTTTGTGTGTGTGTGTATGTGTATACATATAATATTTGTGTTTCTGGCTTGAAAGAGGCTCCACAACACACACATATACATGTAAAAGCTATTCAGAATATTTAGAACTTGAAAGTTAGATTATTTTTAAGGTCACTAGGTGCTTTAAGCTGGAGATAGATGTCTAACATATCTCCAAAAGCACTTACATGCCTGCCTCATTGGTAGACGTGATATGCCTACCCTATGAGGTATTTGTGAAAATCCTAATTGCGTACCTGCTAGTAAGGCACCTTAATTAAAAATCTGTTTTTAAATGTCATTAAGGGCTATGAGGGAAGGCAGTCACTGGAAATAAGGAAAAAGTAAGAATAAAAAACAGATCAATGCCTTTAGGAAACTTATTCTGGTGTTTGGTTTTACATAGTTGACTTGAACTGGCTGGATACTGAGTCATAGAGTGGTTTAGGTTTGAAGAGACTTTTAAAGATTATCTTGTCCAACCCCATCTTCATAGACAGAGATATCTTTCACTGAATCAGGCTGCTCAAAGCCCTGTGGTATGAGAAAAAGATGTGGGTAAGAGCTTTCTTTTCTCGTATAATAATTGATTGAATTTTCCCCGTGTAAGGAGAAATGTGAAAAGGCAGGGGCCTGCTTATAAAATATTGGCTCTGACTTCTCTTTAAGTAAGTTTACCAGCTCTCACTGAGGCACTGGACAAGTCTGTGCAATAGGAGGAGACCACTTAAGCTACGTCAGTTTGTGACAACCCCAGAACTGGAAACACTGAGCCATGTGGGACCAGGTGATCAATCTTTCTGGCCAAACTGCCTTACTGCTAAATACCCTAATGGCTGTAAGACCTCGGACACTCCTCATGGTGCTTCATAGTACCAAGAAGAAAATGATGACAACGGACTTCTTTTCAGGCCAATGAGAGTGCTGCTGCCCAATGGGACCCCCAGGCACCATGCAGGCCAAGGCTCAGCTGATTGCTGCTTCTCACAATGGGAATTTGGGATACTTAACATGCCATATCATCCAGATGGAAATCATACTTCAACTGCCAGTGAATTGCACTCTCGGACTTCTGTAATATGCTCCACTGGAGCTTCAAACCTGTCTTTATAGCCTAGGAGATGGAGACTAACTTAGAGAATATCTAAGATCATTTAGGATCAAATGTCATAAAGGGTTTGAGCCACATAGTGAGCAGCCCTGTAACAGAACCTGTAATCTTCAGCTGGGTTCCCTCTTTATGGGCCATGGTGGATACAGGGAAAAGGAAGGAGAGATTTAAGACACTCAAAACTTTATTCTCCAAATGGCTAAAGACTGTGGAGATCTGTCCGAGATCTGCAGCCCTGTATCCTGTACAGCCTGCAAAGAGATTTCCATCCACCTGTGGACTGAAAATGAAGGCTAACTTGGCGCTAACTTCCTTTAAAAGTAAAATAAAAGCATGATTAAAGAGCAGAGACAGGAATGCGCTCATGTGCTAACAGCAAGACTGCAGATCTGTTCTTCTGGTGCAGTGTATATTGCATTTTCTTTTGTGGCATGCTGTGGTACAGATTGCTGCAGAAGGTGGAGTGTGCGCCCAGCTAAGGGTAGTTTACTGTCATCATTAGAGCACTCTAGAGAGGGGGAGGGCTGGGAGTCAAACTCCCAGATCTTCTCAAGACAAGGTTTGCTTTTCCTGGACTGAATGCTCTTACCTACTGAATTGCAGTATAAAATATGAAGTTCAAATCTTTCTGTGCTAGGACTGAAAATGCTTGATAAATTGAGAATGTACCATATGCTCTGTGAATACATGCAGAAGATCAAAGACATCTGGATTGTGGTTGGTTTCAGGATACTGAGGAATTCAGCAAGACTGTAAAAGACAACATACTGTGCGAGGGAATTAGGTGAGGACTGGAAGAATGATTGATCTTTGAATGAAATCCCTCTGCTGATGGAAGTCCTATGAAATTGCTTATCAAAGTAATTTATTTCCAGTGGTTATTTAGCAGTGATGCAAGACATTTTTTTTTTGCTCTACTTTTTCATTAAGTGCATGCTAATTTTTGTGCACTTTCATAGACATCAGCTTTTCAGTTTCTTCATTTGAGAACCTCTCACTTTAAGGTGAAATGCCATGTGGCCAGTAAAATATATCATTCCATCAGACCGGAGCAGAGCTACTTAATGCACTACTAATTCTTCTCTTCCGTTGCTGAGTTCTCTTCTCTTGTCACGTGTGTGGCCAAAGTCCATGACTTATCTGAAAATTAATATGCTTCAATGTCAAAGCTATCTGAGTAGTTACACAGTCCCTCTGTCCTTTGTGGTTTTTTTCCCCCTTTCACCTAGATGCTCTGTGCTTGACTAAAACAGTGCTAATAATCCTAGAAACAGAAACTGGTGGCCCAGCTTTTAATATACTTGTTGCTTTACAACCTCCCGATATGAATGTAATTGATACGTGTCTATTTTAAAACTTGTGTTCCATACTTGGCTAATGTTTTTCTAACTTTACAAAACCAAAAATAATTTAAAGCATTTGAAAACAAGCATTAAGAGAAATCACTAGTTGAATGTAGCTATTTAAGCACCATACCAGCCAATTCAGGCAAATAAGAGTGGTTTCTTTCTGAAATAACCTAGTAATTTGGGTAGAAATTTTGTCTGCAGGGGAGACCATTACAGGAAATGCATGCTGTGGTAGAATTAAGCAAACTTCAAGGCACAATTCACTGGCAGAACAGAAAATTGAGTCCTCTGAGATCTAAGATCTAGAGTTTATACACAAAGAAAGAAATAAGCACTCTCTGATTAAAGACTGTGCAGGTATCCCTCTGTGATTTGACTAAGCTTAGTCATCGATGAACTTAATTCCTATGATCCAAAACCTTTGCTGACTTACACTGGTGTAAATGATCAGAAATTCCAGGGCAGCTCTAGCTATATTTCAGTGTAATGGCAGCACAATATGGCAGGTTTTTGACAGTCACTTGACTCCAAACACTCTTTTACTTGAACTTTAACTAGCATAGTTCCTTCCTGACAGTGTTTGCATTGTCCTTGTTGAGATACAGTATTTTATTTTTGTATTTGCTTGTGGAAATACTACACCAAAGAGACTGGGAGATAGATAGAGTAATAAATGGTAACTGATTACTTGAGTGGAGTTTTGGAGACTTTGTATGTTGGGATTTAAATTTTTGAGTAACCATCTGGCCCCACTCTCTGTTTTCCTAGCCTTTTGCCAGCTCTTTTCTGGTGGAGAAACAGCAATACAGCTCAAATACTATCTCATTCCAGTGTGTAAGTTAGCCACACATATACTGCCTCCTATCTTTCTAAATTTATTGTTTGCATTTGCATCTTATAGATAATAAACTTGTGAGGCTTACTAATCAGGTAAGTCCCCAAATGACTTCTCTTTATGTTCCTTCTATTAAATACCTCTCATCAATTTCTTAAATTGTTTCATGTTTGGACAGTAGATCAAACTGGCCATGCTGCTGTAATTGACATCTTAAAAGAACAGGTTTTTTTATGAGAACTCATATAGCTACCAGCAAACTGAATATGCTTGGGCAACACATTTTATCAGTATTTTCACTTGTCTTTCCTAGAAATGTTATTCCAATTTTGTTTTTTGTCTTTTGTGGTTTTGGATTCTAAATATCTTGTTAGCTCCTAGTCTAAAAATTGCAGCTTTAGTGTGTTGGAGAGGAAGTAGAACTAGCTGAGTAGAAAAGAAGGTCACGGAAATGAAGAAAACCAATTCAAGTGGACACACTGAGTGGCAAAACTTCAACAGGTGCAGGATGTGTGTTACCCTACGAAACAGCTTTATGTCACAAGCTGTGCAATATAATGCACTTCTTTCTGGTTTGACAACTAATGCCTTCAGTCTCATGCTTAATAAAGCACCTAGATCTATATGCTACTCCCTGTTGTGTCTTGTTACTTAATTATACAGTATCTATTTGATATTTGATCATATTTTTGTGCAGGAATAGTTTTGAAAATAATTACTCAACATGAGCATTGAATTATTTTAGGGTGGTTTACAGTGACAGTTTCCTGTCTGACATTGCTGCAGAGGGAGAAGCACAGTGAATTGTCAGTTCATGGAAAAAGTGGAAGTGGGAGACGTTATATGGGTGGATGGAAGAGTGTTTCCAAACTGCAAAATTGAGCTTTTCCCTTTTAAAAAATGAAACAAAACTGCTAGGCAAAATCAGTTACAGATTCAGGATCATTTCCTGTCCTTTTGTTATAAGACAAAATATGCTACCCAACAAAGCCCCAGCATCTGAGAAATGGGAGGTCTGATGTATCTGTTCTTGATGCTGTTGTAGCTGTTAGAATGTCCAAAGAAGGTGGGGACTGTTGTGTCTCTTGTGGCAGAAGTGGATGCTCTCTGCAGATGGAAGAACTGATTGAATGCTCCAGGCCCTAATGCTTCCATTGTCAAGGCAGAGATGCCCGGGGCTGTGCCGTTGCGTCTGCTGCGGCTCTAGAACCTTCATCTCCTTTGGTCTCCATTTGCTGGCATTGAAGCCCTGTTTTAAACATTGCCACTAGATTTTAGCTCCTCTGCTTTTCTTTCAGGCTTCTATTTTTTTTTAACTGCAGATGAGGGTGCAAAGGGAGTGACAGTGCAAACCCCAAGATCAATGAGAATGATTTCAAATTCAGTGCTTATTTCTCCTGGAAAAGCCATTGGACACCTGCAAATAGGAGTAAAACAGCAACTAGAAAAAAAGATATCTCTTTCTCCAAAAGTACTTCTGACTAATTTGGATTTTTTAATTTAAATTTTTTGTCCTCATCAAAATGACAAATGCCAAAAATGTTATTTCCTCCAATTTTAAGGGCCTTTTTCTTTTTGCTTTTGCATTAGCAGCCTAGGCTTTCCCAAGAAATACATTTCTTGGAATTTTGTAAGTTTAAGTTTTTAAGCATAATTTGCTTTACTGCATCATTCATTACTGAAAATATTGATCTTATTAACTGTGGTAATTAGAGCCGAACAAAATATCTCTAGCACAGCTAGTGAATATGCAATGGAATAACAATTCTGAAATTACTTTGCTAGTCGTTACAGGAGATGGTTATTGTCAGGGAGAAGTTTGCTGTTAGAAACACTGTGAGAAGAGAGCATGGTAAATATTTACACACTTTAAATTTTCAATTCATATTTTGGTATTAAAAGTTTCCCTTGTAGAATCAAATAATGTATTTTTGTTTTTTCAACTAATCTGCTTAATAGGAGAAACAGAATTTAAAAGATTTTGCTGTGTGAGTTCAAATTAGAGTAATCCCCAGTTACCACAGCCTGTGAGTAATGTATTTACTAACTATCTAGAGAAGGGTGTAAGACTTGAATAGTTTGGAGTGACAAAGTGGTGATATTTGTGAAAAAATTACTTACTCTTTTCAGGCAATGAGTCTGTGTAGAGCATATTGTATTAAATGTTGAGCGTGCGCTGGCTTTACAAGAGATATGCTTTAATATATATTAAAGCAGTGGCTTTAATACACAGAGAAAGATGATTCTATAAAATACTTGGTGGAAAGGCTGAAGAAGATGCAATTACTAACAGCATGAGTTCCCACTGAGCTTTGAATTAGTAGTAAGTCATGTTTGCTTTCAGTACCAGTTGGGCACTACACTTGTGTAGGTGGCAAAAATGTCAATAAGAAGAGATGCTGGGCCGGCTGCTCTTAGATATGTCCAGCAATGTTAATATTGAAACTTCACTCTGAGCTATGATTCTGACATGTAATCCTACAACAGAACTAACAGCACCCGGAGAAGAGGAGAATGAGAGGAGACCTTATTCAGATCTGAAGCTTCCTCACAAGGGCAGGAGAAGGAGCAGGCACTGGTCTCTTCTCTCTAGTGACCAATGATAGGACCCGAGGGAATGGCAGGAAGATGTGCCAAGGAAGGGTTAGACTAGATATTAGGAAAAGGTTCTTCATTCAGATGGTGGAGGAGCACTGGAACAGCTCCCCAGGGAAGATGTCATGGTGCCAACCCTGACAATATTCAAGAACCATTTGAACAACTCCCTCAGACAGATGGTATGAATGTTGGGGTTGTCCTGTGCAGGATCAGGAGTTAGATTTGAGGATCCCTGGGGGTCCCGTCCAACTCAGGACATTCTATGATCACTAAAATGTTGCAGCCAGGGTAAGTAGCATACACAGTACTTACATGATTAAGTCATTACTGTATCGATTAGTTATATTTAGTTCTGATTATTCAGTTAATGCTTATAAAGTGTTTTTCAAATGCAAAATAATGAATTTTAAAAAAATACATTGGGGGTTTTGGTTGACCCCTGAAGGTTTTTTGGTTGTTTTTTTTGTTTGTTTGTTTTGCATGCTTAGAAAAGAGTTGGGTTTATAACTTCTTCTAACATATAGGGCCAGACTGCAAGATGTACTAAACTGATGATGCTGTGGTGCCCGAAAGTAGACAGAGTTAAATCCAAAGTCTGCCATATTCTCTTTAAAATGAGACATTTTGCTAGGTTTTTCTTGGAGAGGCAGTATCTGTCTTCTGGGATTTTGTTTCAGAATAAGGAATTACTTAATTTTTTCCTTTTTTTTTTTTTTTAATTTTAAGTGCTTACTGCCTTGGCCTATGTCATGTGGTAGATTTATGTTCCAGTATCTCAGTTCTTCATGTACTTTCTAACCCTGCTTCTGCAACTCAGAAATGGAGTTCATTCATAATGGTTTCACGTTTAAGCAACAGTCCCAAAGTCTCTGTTATATGGGAATGTTAATGCATATGACTCACATGCATAAAATCAAGCTTGTGTTTAACTAAATGTAGGTTTAGAGCATTAGTCACTAGTGGAAATATATATTTTTATTTTCTCCTGGAATTAACAAAACAGAGAAAGAAATATTTCCAGTAAAAGAAAGAGAGAGAGGATGGTGATCGGAAAACAGGGACAAGACCATGCCTCTCAAATGTTTGATCAAACTGACAATTTTTCTTGCAAAATGAGGGACTCAAACTTCAGAATTCTTTTATTTTCATTTTTTTACAATTATTCTAAAGAAAGAAACACACCCTCCCCGCAATTTAAGGTAAGATGGTTTCTCTCCCTTACAAGATTCCTTCTGCCATGTTTAGAGCTAATGACAACAACAAAAGCCACTATGACACTCAGCTCTACTGTGGTTCTGCTTTTAGCACTGAAACAATAACACTTACACTCTCCCCTCTGACCTCTGGATGCTCCAAATTCTGTTTTCTTGGCATTTTATTTTCATGAATGTTTTCATTATTACAATACTCACAGGAGTACTGCTGCTGTGTATGCTTACTGCATGTGTGAGCATCCGATCTACACCTGAAAATGGATCTCAGTACCATGCCATGTGTGTCAGTATTTAGCTGGTCTGTAGCTTCCCCATATTTCTTCCCTGTTCTTAAGCAGTGGTCAATGTGGCCTTGTGTAAAGCAGAGTTAATAGCTGCAGTGTTCTTCTGCCCATTTGTTATAGGAATTTCTTGTCTGCCATGGGTAAACTGGTCTGTATAGCCCTACTTTGAAAGGTAGATGACTTTCCTGTGTTGAGGGCTCCAGAACTGAATGCTAAACTCCAGCTGGGATCTCACCAGAGCAGAGCGGAGGGACGGACCTGCTGGCAATGCTTCTTTTGATGCAACCCAGGATACGGTTGGCCTTCTGGGCCATATCATATTTGGGAAGGTATATATTTGACTACTTCAAATAAAAACTTAAAGAATGATGCCTATGAGGGACAGCAAGGAACTTAATTTCTTGATTTCATTGCTGAAAGTGGTGCTTTCACCTTTTTCTTCCCATCACTCAAAAGGCTTTTGAATTTCCTAGATTAGCACAGAAATTAAAGGTGGCTGTCTGATCACTTTTCATGAAATAACCCTGTCAGGTTTGAAGTGATATTGATTTAAGTTTTTAGAGAGAGGAGGAACATTGCAATCCATCTGATGTGGCAGCCTCAATAGACTTGCTGGGATATGATTGTAATTATCATTGCCATTAAACACTCATTAGTACTGTTAATTAGTTAAGCACTAGAATAAGCTTGTCTTGTTCTGCTGTTGTAATGTTTATTTATTTATTTAGAGGAAAGAGGGGAGGTAAATTAATCTTAGGAAAAATTAATTTGATCCCTCTCACAGGAAGAGTGGCTCTTGATCCTATTACTGCTTGTCTCTCTCTATGTTATGAAACCCTACAACCTGCCTTGTAGAACAGCTGAAGAAGAGCAGCTACTCATCTATGTGTATATAGATTGTATATTAGAAAAAATTAGACTGGGTATACGAAAACAATTCTTTACCAAAGGAATGGTGAAGCATTGGAAGAAGCTGCTCAGGGAAGTTGTAGAGTCCCTATTCCTAGAAGTGTTTAAAAAATATGTAGATGTGGGGACATGGTTTAGTAAGCATGGTGGTGCTAGAGGTCTTGGATGATCCTAGAGGTCTTTTCCAACCTTATTCATTCTATGATTCTATCTAACCTTGATCTTTTACAGTAGTTCTGCTCTACAACATAATAGTGGGACTGTCCCTATTCAAGCCAATGGAGAGTTTGCCTTTGACATCAGTGGCAGCAGAAGCAGGCCCCATATGTCAGAAACGTACTTGCATGTCTCAGAAACAGAAGAAGTGACAGGTCTGGAGTATGATTACATTTTCTGATTACTCTGTGGTGATTATGATGAGGATTTTTTCTGTGTGTCATGTCAAGAAATGTTCTCAGTGAGGCAGTTCTCTTGGCTCTTGAAGGGAGAGTTTGTAGAAATACTTAGTTTCCCCTTATGGAGATTTGTGCTTTGAAACAGTAGTTGGCAAGAGAAGGTAATAACTCATGGTGCTCTGAACTGGGGAAAACTGAAGTGAGTAACTTTGTTCTGTAGCTGTGAGAAAGAAATTGCAGCTGGTTCTATTGCTTTCAGTCTTACAGTTTGGGGTACACAATTTTCAAAAGCTCATGCAAAATTCAGAGATTCTTGGATTGGTAGGGAAATGATTGAAGTAATTTCAGAATGGTATGAGAATGGAAACATGAAAACCTTCTGAGGAAACATGAATGCCAGTCCAAAGCCATGGTTATCTGGGAGGGGGTGTTTTACCAGGATACATGTACAGTCCCTTTTTTGAAACAGTTATTCAAAACAGGCAGGTGAAGGTCTATAATGCCTCTACAAAATAAAGTCTTGTCACTTTAGTTCTGAGCATCCTTTCTCACTTACCTGTCTTTTTCTTCTGAAAATAGTGTGTCTTTGCTGGGTAAAGGTTTTAAGCTATTTCCTCACTAAAGCAGGATAACCTCTTGTCTTCTTCACAAATAAAGACATCCTGTAGGTGTCTGGAGCCACGGCCATGCAAATACTAATGACCAAAAGTGGAAAAATCCAATGATCATGTCTGAGATACTATCACAGCTAAATGGCTGTAGAAGAAATATGTACTAACGAGGGGAAAATTACGTGTCATTATGTAATAAAGTGTCAAATATCATTGGGTATATAATTTCCAGAGTTTCTCTTTTAAAACATTATTTAAGTTCCCTTTCCAATTTTAATTAGTTAAATTTGTTATTTGAACTCTGTTTTTTCTCACTTGTACTATAAACATTTTTTATCCACTCAAGGTTTTCTCTTTTTTTCCAGGTCACTTGATCTTGAAAAATGCACTGAATCTATCTTCATGCTCTGTTTTTAAATAAATTTTTCTCTTTTTTTGTTTATTTTTTTTGTTTATTTGTACGTGGTTTACTGAGTTTCCAAGTATGCAGGCCCAGCTTTTGTGTATATTAACTTTTTCTTTTACTTTACAAAGTAGAATTTCTCTGTTTTTTTAGCCATATTGTAATTAGAGGTATAACAAGCATCTAAAAATATTTAGTAAGGGATTTGATAAGCTATTATAGAAAAAATGAGTAATTGATTATCAGAACAGGTACAGGATGAATCATGAGCTCTATCTAGAGAACTCTATATGAAACAATCCATGATCATCATGTTTTACAGTGGACAGGATAGCACCCATTAAATATATTCATATTTCATATACTCATACCTCTCTTCCAGAATGCAGGTGGGATCTGATTCAAACACTGCAGAGCTGGAAACTTGAGTAACAACTTCTGCTTCTTGTTCTTAATGCAGCTGAAAGATTTTCTGAGTAACAGCTCCCTTTACTGAAGAAGAAATCTGAAGAGCACCATAGCTCACCGTTTTTACTGGACTGAGACAACATGCTTTCTTTGATTTTTGCAATAGTCATAAAAGCACATGTGACAGAAGAGTCACGAACTAAGACAGTAATTAGAAACTAAATATAAAATATTCATTAGCAGGTTTCTCGTTTTAGAATAGTTTGACATGCATGAGACAGATTTCAGTTGTGTCGCTCTGGATGTCATTGATGTCAGTGTTCCAGCTATGGTGTAAGAGGCAAAATGCAATGGAATGCGTAAGTACCATTTGGGCTATAACTCTGAGGGAAAGTGTGATGAGATGAAGGTAGAGCGTTAGCTGCATATGCCAATGGTCTTGCTTTGATTGCTTTTTGTCATCATTATCTTAAAATTACATGAAAAACAACGTTTTTGAGGTGAATAGTGTTAATGTATTTTACAGGGTGATTGATTTAGCAGAATATACTGCAATACAATCTGACTCACAACAGCAGAAACTGAAACCAGAAAAGGGCATTTCATTTCCAGCAGACAAAACCAGTGATTTCCAAGACTTCCTGAGTTCCTGCACCTTGATTTTGTAACATTTTGTTGATTTGACTGTGGGTTATGGTTTGCAGTAGCAAAATAGATCAGTCTTGTATTGGCAAAATCATTAAGTGATAACTTTGGTTCTCACTGAAGACTTTGCCAAATGCCCTCTTGATGCTAATGGGAGCATTAGTGAAGGGTATATTTCTAATTTGAAGCATTTAAATTATGAACAAAGACCTGATAGAGTATTCTTTAAAGTAAAGACCTTCTAACAATGAATACTCATTTCCGTTTCTCCCCCATTGTCATCAGTTTTGTTGGTGGGAGGGGATTACATACTGTCTCCGGTACCCAAAGCCAGCCACAAGCATCTTTCTCCTGGCCCTGCAGACCACAGATTGTGGGCTTTTGGGCTCTATGGTACCTCACTGTTTACAGCTGGAGGTTAATACTACAGAGGAAAATAGTTGTGGTTAATTTTCTGAGAAAAGAATAGAGGGTTTTCAAAGACTGAAGGCTTTTGCAGATGCTGGTTGATTGAGTCAGAAATCTGGCGAGCTGCTTGAGCTTGCTGATGTACTTGTTGCCTGTTTTTAATCCTGTGATATGCAGTGAATGAACTCAGAGGAGAGCTATAGACCCCACAAATAAAAATAATACTTCTGTCCTCATTTTTATATCAGTGTGTAAAATATCCTCACCTTTCTTTGTCCTCTCATGCTTCTCCATATTTTTATTTCTTTCCTGCAGTCCAGTTTCTTTATGCATCTTTTCGTGCATCCTGCTTGTAAAAAACTCATCAGGCTTATGACATAGGAAAATGGTAATGCCTTCTAGGAGTATTGTAATTTCTTCTGCTGTAATGGATAGCTGAATGCAAAACAATGAGAAACATAAGGATATTGAAACCAGCTTTGTGTACTGATCAAGTAAATCATGAAGTTGGGAGCTTCTAGGGAGCATAAAGGACTCCTTCAAAAATTGAGGCATTACTTCCTAATATAGGTTGGTTCAAAAGAACCAAACAAAAAAATCCCCAGTAAATCAAAACTTAGCCTTTACTGGGGGTGCCATTGGAAGACCTTATGCTCATTTTTTAATCTCTTTTTTGTCTTAAAATTCATCTGTTCTACTTTTTTGACACATTTAGAAGCATCCTGTTCTGAGAAAGTTGACAGCAGGGGGAGGGGAGGGTGGGGGGTGGGGGAGAGAAGGGGAGGGGAGGGGAAAGGAAGGAAGGGGAAGGGAGGGGAAGGAAGGGAAGGGAAGGGAAGGGAAGGGGAGGGGAGGGGAGGGGAGGGGAGGGGAGGGGAGGGGAGGGGAGGGGAGGGGAGGGGAGGGGAGGGGAGGGGAGGGGAAAGAAAGGAAGGGGAGGGGAGGGGAAGGAAGGGGAGGGGAGGGGAGTGGAAGGAAGGGGAGGGGAGGGGAGGGGAGGGGAGGGGAGGGGAGGGGAGGGGAGGGGAGGGGAGGGGAGGGGAGGGGAGGGGAGGGGAGGGGAGGGGAGGGGAGGGGAGGGGAGGGGAGGGGAGGGGAAGGGAAGGAAGGGGAGGGGAGGGAAGGAAGGGGAGGGGAGGGAAGGGGAAGGGAAGGAAGGGGAAGGGAGGGGAAGGGAGGAATTCCTTACTTCTATGGCTTGAGAGGAGAGATAAAACCATGTCTCCTTCCTTGGAGAATGCTCACAGGGCACCCTGATTGGACAGGGAAGGAAGGGATTGAAGATGGCTTCGCTCTTTGTGGTCCAAGTGACTAGGTTTGAGAAAAAGGAAAAAAGTGAGTGTATTTTGATACCAAAAGAAGGCTCTTTTGTGGATGGAGTCTGTTTTCCTTACTACTTTTAAGTGCCTAATATGGAAAAGAGGTTAGAAATATTGTGGTACTGAGCGTTCGATAACTGATGTCTTACTGCTTTGCATGTAATTCCTGTGGGTGACTTCTGAGATGTGGGGCTTCCAGCCTGCTCCAGGGCTCTGCCCCTTTTGTCCTCTTCCTTCCTCTAAACCTCTTTGAAAATTCTTGATATAGTGCCTGTCTAAAGATCAGAATACTTTTGTTGTCTTTTTATTTGGACAGTAAGAACAAAATCCTTGGCTGAAGGAGTTAATAGTATTGCCTAGATGTATATGAAAATCAGAACAAAAAAAATCAGCAGCACCAAAATCAAGTAAATATGTATTTACTTGATTTTTTGGGTTTTTTTGTGGATTGTCACTTTGCTCTGAGAGAAAGGTCTCTGTTTCCTTTTGTCTGTGATAACTAACCTTAGGACTCTGCAGAGAACCATATAATGATGAGTTATGGCACTGGAGAGCTAAGTCTTTCTGCCTTCTTGATCTCTGTTATGAGGAACTAGACTTCAGTTCTTGAGGAAGAAGAAAAGAATGAGAAAGGCCAATCTCTCAGAAGTACTGTCAGGGTATTAGAGCAAACAATGCCTCTATCCTTTCACTGATGACACAAACTGGTTCATCCACATGAAAAAGGATGTGAAAGAGAAAAACAGAGCTTTTAGTTTGTATATCTTTATTGAATAAACCCTGTATTCTAGGCCTTGCGGCGATTTGAGTGATTCAGACATAATTAAAGAGGCCTCATGAAATTCACTTTATTTTTTCCTCTTGGTAAACAAAATGGCTATGGTTTGAGACTGCCTGGGACTGTACTTTAAATTATGCATTTAAGTAGAAAAGAAGAAAGAGGAGCATGAAAGCAAGTTGATTTGTGTATTCTTTATGTCTCTACAGAGATGAGGAAGATGATGCGTGATTCTCATTTTAAATTGATTCTGACTTTTCTTCCAGGTTCCAGGTGACTCTGAAAGAGACTTCCACAGAACTCATTCTTCTAAACACTCTGGCTGTCATTTAGTTCAGATGAGAGTTGGGTCTGGCCTGGAATATTTTGCTGTCTATCCCCCATCCTACCCCCCACTTGTTTTGGTCTACATAGACTGCCTTGGTTAAAGCTCTGGTTTCCATTCTTGCTGTTCCTGGCATGCAGAGGGAGAGAGCTGTCTCTTCTTAGATTCTTTGCTCTGGAATGCCTGTTAACAATATAGCTTTATTTAAAAGCAAAAGCTAGGTAGCTGTAGCCGATTTAAGATCACATCTCCACAGAAAAGGCAGTGTTAGGGGAAAAAAATAGATAGTGTTACTCCTCTGGTCTGTCTTTCTAAAAAAAGAGTCTGCTTGGTCTGAAAACTGTTTGGAGTAAATATTTCTATTACTGAGACATAATCAACATTGTAAATTGAAATGGCGGAAATAGAGAGGGTACTAGTTGTTTGCTTCAGGGAGTTAATAGATCAGTTAGTAGGATGGGCACCGACCAGCTGTAAGGTTGATCTGGAATACTGACATCTCTAAAACCAAGCACCATCTTTGCCATTTGAATTCAGAATGTATAAAATTAGAGGAAATAAGAGAAGTTTTGAGATTGTTCTGAGATAACACCAGCTATCTCATCTCTTGCAAATATTTCCCACCTATTTCAACTGTTCTGATGAAAGAAACACTGCAAATTCCCTGGAAATTTATTCCTGCATTTAACATTTTATACTGTCAAAGTTTTTCTCATTTCTTGCAGCAACTCAAGCACATTTTTCCTTATCCTGTCTACCACAGATAAGCAGTATGCTCTTTACAATAACTTACGTTTTTAAGAGTTCTCTTCTGCTCTGAAACAACCTCAATTCTTTCCTCATAGGTCATGCTTTTAAAACCTCAAATATTTTTGTTTGTCTCTCTGGGAACATCTTTACCTCATCCATCTCGTGAAGCAGTTTCTGAAATTTGATCCACTGCTTCCAGCTGAGTAATTATTTATGTCCCATTTTACAGGTTTTCTTCTTCTATCTTAAATGCAAATATCCAGTTATATATGAGAGTAACTGGTTTTTGACAGAATTATTTGCCTTTACAGTGGTCTTGTCCTGGTCTTCAGTAGTTAGACACCTTATTTTCTCCTTAAATGTGAACTGTCATTAATTATTGCTCCACATATCTGGTAAGTGAATGATTTTGGAAATATACTTCTAATATTCAGGTTTTGCTGGTGGTGACTTCTGTAGTATGATGTAGAATGAAAAAAAACAACCCACCGTGTTTCTCCTTTTTTATTTTCATCTACCTGTATTCTGTAATGATATGGGCAATGCAGCTATTCCCCAGAAAACTTTTCTATACCATTCTGTACTTCCCAGTACTTCTTGCAAGCCTTCTCATGTCCACAGAAAGCTCTCATGTTCTTGTCAGGATCTCAACACATTTGAAGAGTGCTCTTTGATTATTTTCATTTTTCTTTTGGTTTATATTTGTCCTCATAGAATATGACACATACTGGAATTCTGGTGTTAGCTGTGAGCACAGTCACCATACTTTGAATTGTCTTTTGTTATATTGGTTTATATATATTTAATCCTCCTTTGTCTCTTTTCCAGAATTCTCCCTTTAAATGAATAGGTGATCATTAGGAGCCTTCTAAATTTTTAATTAGACCTTAGAGACTAGATAACTGTGTATTTCAATTATTAAAACCCCAAATTTGTTACTTGACTTCTAGAACAACAAGTGTAAAGGAGGTGTTACCCAAGGAATAATAACTATACTAAAATACAAGGCCACTTCTAGATGTGCTGGCACAAAGAGAGGAGGACCTGTCAGGCTGCCCCCCACTTCTTTTTCCTGCTTGGAGTGGATGACAGTTGAGACAAGTGCTCTTGTCAAATGATGCACTAAGTTCTTTTACATATCAGCATGCAAACTTCCCCTAATTTTAGGGGTCATGTTACATATTGTGAGCTGGATAGTGGTTTTTTTTAAGACTTGTATTGCTCTTGTCTTCTGATTTCATTAGAGAGCTCTATGACTAAATTTTCCATTGGTCCTTTTGTTCAGACACATGAATTTACCAGTCATTGCGATATAGCTTACTCATATTGCAAATTTTGACTTATTAAAGTTCATGTTGCCACAGAAACACTTTTACTTTAAAAATTATTTCTATTTCCTTTGGCACAACTGACTTTTCTGTATTTTTCATTATGCCTCTTATTTAATTTTTAAATTAATTTCATTGGTGGGTACAGTAGTCTACTGCACACAATTATTGCACCAATATAAAATGTATTGGCTTTAATATTTCTTTCTGCCTCATCCATGAGACTATGTGTATTAAGAATCAGTTCAAAATATTAGAATGTTGCTTTTAAGAAAGGCTCACAAATCCAACTTGTACCCTAAGATTAAGCCTCATATATTGGTTAACAGCCAAATCAATGGATTATTCATCTGCAGTTTCATGGAGCTATGTCTTACAGCCTAATTAAAGGAAAAATCAGGACAACCAGAGTTGTCTTTTGTGAGTTAAAAGTCCTCTTTTATGTGCTGTGGAGGTGTCAGCAGTATTATAAGGAATAATTAGACATTTTACAACATCCTGGTACCAGGAAGCAAGTGGTATTTTATTTAGTTTAAGGATTATTAACTGTCTTTAGCACATTTGGGTAAGATTTTTAAGGATTCCTTCAGTGCTTACCTGCTGTTTCAGAAGGAAGTACTTTATTGCCTTGTAAGAAATTATTTGGCTTTTTGAAGAATTAATTGCTTGTCTGTAATGGCAACATTCCACTTCCGAAAGCCACTAAAAAGAATGAACAAACTTTTCTAACCATAGTGGATTCTGTTTATTCATATCCACTTACAAATTTCAACCACACAACAGAAATTGAAACTCACCTGTCTGTAGATGGCATTTCATATCAGTTTACTCTATGAAAAATGTTCAAGAATTTATATTACTCATCTGCCCTCCACCGTCTTACATCCAGATAACTCTTTGCTCTCCTTAACAAATGTTATATCAGAAAGACTGATCCAATGCTCATGGTTTTTCTCAATAAATTAGATTATCCCATTTGTGCATAGAAGATGCTACATTTCACTTAAGATCTCAAAGTTTACAAGCCAGACATGCATTTAGATTGCATGGTAGGAAAGCTGGGAACAAACTTGATTTCATGCTTTATTTTCTAATGCTAACATTATTGTCACTTATAACTTACTTATCATAATCTTGCTTAATGCTTCATTTTTTTTCTCCAATATTCTACCTGTTTTTATGTGCATTCACATCTTGAGTATGAAAATCCTTGAGTTTTTTTCTTATTAATACTTTAAATGCCTAACTAAAAAAAGGAAAATTCCCCCAAAACCAACAAATATGCATTTATTCACTTTGTCTTTATCTTTAATGATAATAAAATTGTGACAAAATTTATATTAAATGTAGTACCTATTGTGCTTGTAATAAAAAATAAACATTGCTCTTCATGAACAAAATTTGTAAGTAGATCATAGATCTATTTGAAGCTTTTAGCATTTGTGAGTAGATCTTTAGATGAGGCGTTATGAAGATGTTAATCAGTGTCAGCTCTAAAGAGACATTTCAAAAATTTAATTTAGTATGTGAAGTTGCTGCAAAACTGTTTCTTGTGAGTAACTGTCTAAACTTAAGAGAAAAGAGAAAGTTCTGTCTGACTAGTGTGAGAGGAATGAATGTTTAATAGACTATCAACTATTTAAAAAATATCCAAAGCTCAAACATAATGGGCACCTCTGACACTAAATTTTCAATGTGGTGTTAAGGGATTTAACCATGCAGTGCGCATTAGTGTTAATGGGAAATTGTCCCATCAAATCTCCACACATTACATCGCAAATGTACTCGTTTGTGTTTAAACCTGGCCTGTTAACACTCATTATGGGACTGAAGGGAAGGATGGCATAAGAAGAAATATGGTACCTGAACATCTATGGCACAGAAATATTGCCCCCTGTTCCTCACCCAGTATGTTCTGGGGAATTTTTTAAAATTTTTCTTCTACAGAAATTCTGCCAGGATAAACTGTATCAGGATCTTGGGTATGTGAAGGCCTTTTTTTGCAGATGGAAAATTAACTGGATTTCTTGGGGGCCTAATTGAATTCCTGTTGGCATCCCCTCTTGTGGATGGGTTTTAAA
>JAUNZM010001966.1:0-10089 GCA_033459285.1 Clamator glandarius | reverse complement strand
AACAAAAAAAAAAGTCTATCCTGAAAGAAAATGGTACAGGCAAAAGAAAAGGGTACAGGCAAAACCAGTCCCAGAGAAGCTCCCATCCAGACTCAGCGAAGGATTCCTGAACCACGATAAAAGCACAAATCAAATACCTGCCAAGCCGAAAGCAAAATGAGATCTAAGAGCCTTTCACTCTGTATTTCACTCCCTATTAAACTTTAAAAATCCCAAACCACTCCTCCTGAAAACAAGAAAACCCTGATCCTCCCTGCACAGCTGACCTCTCTTTTTCCCTAAGGAGATCCTGAATGGTAAGGCTATAAATCTTTGCAGCTGGTCTTACGCTGCCCTACAGGAGAGTGCCCAGTATTCAGGGAAGGGGATTGTGCTCTTTGCTCAGCTCCAGCCCTCTGTTCCAAACCCTGAATTGTGTTGCTGCAGCCCAGAGATGTGCTAGCCTTGAGATTACCTTTGCGCATGATGTTGGATACTGCATGCACTGAAGTCAGAGAGATTTTGCTCTTAGCTTCTTGAGGACCTGAATTTCACATCTGGACCTTAGCATGTGAGTGGATTTGCTTTGTAGCTGAATTAAATGGCTCATATGGGCAGGTGCTTGTGAGGCTCTGTGCGTGTTGTAGGGCAGTTAGCAGTTTGCATATACTGCCCTTTCACTGAACTCTTTCCATCCACCATGCTGCAGATTTTATGCCCACAGCATGCATATAACAACCCCTCTCAGCTATTTTAAGTGTGCTTGAAGCTCAGTGAGTTAAGGAAGCACTCTGGTGGTCCTTTTTATATTCAAACCGTCTCTGTATCATCTGGCTATGGCATAGTCATAAATTGCAGGAATTCAGACACACGCAACCTGAAGTGGTACAGACTAACACTGCTGGAAGCCTTAGAGATCTTCAACCTTCTTCCCTAGACTGTCCAACGCATTCTTCTTTGCTGAATTGAACATTAACAGAGTTGGCAATCAACATAACCTTCCTGAAGGAAGTGGTTTGCATTTCATTAGATTGATTTCATAGCCTTTGCGGTCCTATTACTTTGTTGAAGATAAATGCCCTCAGTGTGTATTTGATCCTTATCACTCTTGCTATAGAACAGGTCCAACACCTTCATGGTATAACTCCCGCTCACTCCATATATTGAAGCACGTGGCTTTTGTTTCTCCCCAGAAGGGTTAGGATTTGGGAATTTGTGTGCCACTGTGAATTTAAGACATGTACTTCTGCCTCTGTGGCCTGTGTGGGGTTGCATTTGCATATTGCCACTGCTGCCCTTAGCCTTATTGAGTCGAATGGGAGAAGTGGTGTACCCTGCAGAGCTAAGCCCTGAGCAAGCAGCAGAGACACTGGGCAGGAGTGTTTATTGTCACAGGCAAAATGGGCACCTGCTCAGGGCAGCAAGTTTGGTCATGACATCTTCTGTCTGATAGCATTATGTTAGCAGTTGGACTTAATGATCTTAAGGGTTTTTTCTGACCTAAATGGTTCTGTTTCTACTTACTTTAGTTCTTGCTGGTGGAATCATAGAATGGTTTGGGTTGGAAGAGACCTTAAATATTATCTAAATCTAACTCCCTGTCATGGGCAGGGACACCTCCTATTGGACCAGGCTGCTCCAAGCCCCACTCAATCTGTCCTTGAACCCCTCCAGGGATGGGGCAGCCACTGCTGCTCTGGGCAACCTGGGCCAGGGCCTCCCCATCCTCACTGTGAAGAATTTCCTCCTGATGTCTGATCTAAATCTTCCCCTCTCCAATTTAAAGCTATTGCAGTTCAGGTGCCCTTTTCTAAGCATGTGATGTTGAAAGGGCAATGGAAAGACAAGTCCCCTGATGGAGGCAGTGGGTGGCAGGGAGACCGCTGCTTACCTGGGTGAGAAAGGCACTGGAGTGAAGCCAGAGCCAGATAGTTCTGTGTAGGGACCTAAAGCCTTTAGTGAAGAGATTCCTTTCCTGAATACAACAACTGAGCTAGCTTCCCTGTAAATTGCCTACATACAGAGGAGCTTGGGTGGAAGAGGGGTTTCAGATGATGTGTTCTGCACTGATGAGCTGCCTGCTACGTTGCTACATGCTTTGAAATGCTTTGTTCAGATCTGGGTTGATTTTCTTCGTGGCTGTGCTATATGCTAGATGTCTTCCTTGGAAAAGTTGTTCACCTCTTGGTGCCTGAACTTCTCTCTCTACAGCAAGACATTTATTTAAAAGTGCTTTGAGATCCATGTATCAAAGTCACAAATAACAGCTAAAGGAAACATGACTCATGACTGGGAAATTGCTAAGCATGTGCCTGATTAACCAAGTACTTCAAAGCTTCACAAACGGATCCAAGGAAACAAAAACATTTGTGTTCACCAGTCTTTGTTCCCTGGATAGGACAGGACAAAAATAAAGTTTTTCCTTCATGAAATGTGTTGCATAAAAAGCATGGTTGTCTTTTTATTTCAGGCCACTTTGCAGCATGCAAAATGATTGCCTTTCTTCAAGACTTTGTGAATTTTTATTTTATTGTAGTCTTTTTATTTCCTCCATCAAAACATGTCTGAGTTTGAAATGGCATGACTAGGAATGAAAATTAAATACATCAAAACTGATTTTTCTTGAAATGAGATTTTGGAGCAACCAGGGAATGTTCAAGGCTTTCTCACTGCTTGTATTCAGGTTGTTTTTTTTTTTTTTTTGCTAAAGAGGGATGTAGTCTGAGGAAATGGGTCACCTTTTTCCTAGAGAAAATTTCTTCAATTTCACTGTAATTCTGTAATGTCACAGGCTTTTGGGGACAGTTTTTTTAATCTTGAACAAAGCACAAATGTCTCTGATTATGGATGGCTAGAATTTTGCTGCAGCTATAGTCTGCAGCCTAATGTTTTAAGCCCTTCACCTCTCACCTTATGGCTTTTGCTAGTAATTTCATGTCCAGATAACATCTGAATCCTACGTTGAGAGGGAAGTCTTGGCGTGTAGCCACCTTATATGGATATTACCATTGCTGGATATTACCATTAAAATAGCAGCCCTTGGCGAGTGGCCTGAACGCAACAGCACAGCTTGAAACCCAAAGGGATGCTGAGCCACAGCTCTTGCTGTGAAGGCACAGAGATGGGTGTACTAAGGAACTGTGCAAAAGAGCCAGTGTTTTCTCCTACACCAGCTTTGGAGGAAATCATGTCACAACACTATAGGAATAAAGTAGCAAGGATCAGTGTGGGAGGGAAGAGCGGTGTTTTATTTTATGATGACAAAACAAATTTTTTTCACTTGCATTCTCGTACCTCCTCCATGTGCTCATGAACGCTTTCTGCAAGATCCCTTGCAACAGCATGGGTAATGAAGGATGCCAGCCCTCATCACATCTCCTGGGTTATTCTGAGCTGATGACAATGTGTTGGATCTGGGTATGCCTTTAGGAGCAGACAGTGCTTGGTCTCTCTGTCCTATTGGATCACTGCAAATCATGGTTTCCTGACGTATTCTCTACATGCAGCCTGGAGCATTCTCTTCCATCTGAAGGATATTCTCTGGCAGGGAAGGGTATGGACCCCCTTCACTTCACTTAACCTGGATAAAAGCATCTCAACAGGCCTGCAGCAAGAGATCCCTGATGTGAACTGGTGGCTTTGTCAACTGACCATCTTTAGACATCCAAGCCGCCCACTAGCACCTACCTTACATGATAGTTAGTATCTCCATCAGCTGAGAATGACTCAGGGGTGAGGGGGTGGGTGAGAGGGGGCAACTTTCCCATCACTGCCTGCTGTTGCTGAGCCTGCAAGCCAAGCATGGTAGCTGTGCCCAGGTGGCTCTGCCAAGAATGCCTCCAGAGCACAGCTGGGTGTAGGAGGCAGGAGGAACTTTGTATTTAAATGGGACTTTTTTTATTTTGAGCTTTTGCCAAGCAAATAGAATAACTGACCCGGGGGAAAAAAAATATAGTGCTTTTTTAGAAAAATTTCTGATACTTTTCCAGTATCGGCAAATGTGCTTAAGTTGCCAGTAGTGCAGTAGCCAGGTATCTTAGCTTGTAGAGTGAGAAATTAAGGTTCACGTCCACATTTCTCGCAGCTTTTTCATCCAAGTTAACTGTGAATCATGATAAGTGAGGAGCAAAGCTTGGGGCTGTGATGTCACGGGCTAAGGTTATCAGCTTGCTACAGCTAAAATTAGGAAAAAAAAAAACCCAACCCTGTAATCCCCACACCTATATCTCCAGGAAATGAAGCAAGTGCAATTTAATGAAATGACTTGTTCCAAACTATGTTTTTGTTACAGCTTTTGATTTGTGCTGTTGTGCTCTTAGAAACACTGGTGGGCTATTTTAACTCAGTCTAGCTGGTGAATTTGGGGGCAGGGCTGGTCTATCATGCCGAGGGGCTCCATGGGGTAAATAGCTCACCATGACTTAGTGTGGACCAGTCTCCCCTTGGGTGATCTTTTATCTGCTCTATGAATTCAGATGTCTGCCTGCCTTCCATTTCAAATTTGCTCTCAAAAGTAGCAAATTTAAATATTTTCATGTACTATTCAGCCATATGATGAGGGACTTCAAGAGTTTAATCCTCTAACCTACTAGAGTCTGAACAAACACTTCAATGTGAAAACATCTTTCTTTTATTTCTTGTTGGTTGTCTTATTTTCAGCAGCTACAGCACAAGACTAAACAGTCTGAGGCCTTTTCCTGTCTCTGTCCCATGCTTCTATAGAGCCTCAGTTAACTGTCTCACCTTTCTGTGTCTTTACTTTCCCTTCCAACTTGTTGCTAACTAAGTCTAATTGGTTGATGTATGCCATCAGCTCTCTGGAAAGGGATCATTTGTTGAGAAAAGGAATGTACAAGAAGGGTGCAGGAAGAAGGGTGGAGAAGAAAACCTAAAATTGTACCAGACATAAATCCAGGAGACCTTGCTATGAAAAAAAAAAAAAAAAAATCAGTGTTGTAGTCATAACTGTAGAACTCAAAATGCTTATTTTGTAGATGATTTTCTCTAGGCTACCTCAGGTATTTAATTGGAGAATTGTTCTGGCTGCATCTCTTGTGGTTTTTATCATAATTCACAGTGAAGGAATAGGTGTTTCCACTGTCCGTTCCAGTGCTTGGGGCACAGGACCCTGCAGCCTATTAGAATAGTTTCTTCAGTGGCTTAATAAACCATGTCTGGTTTAGGTAACCTTTTAAGATGAAAACCACAATGGAATAGAACATTTCCTATTTTTGATACTGTTAGTTAAGCTGCGGTGTTTCTAACAATGCTGGGAGCTCTTGTAGGAATGTCACTCTGGTTTCTAGCAGCTGGCATCACCCACTATGTAAATTGTAGTGGCTTAGAAGAAGTGCTGTCAGCTCAATGCTGAAAACGGCTGAAATGGTGTTAACAGTAATGGGAACTACTTACAAACGCATCTCCAGGGTGGATAAGGCTTAAGTAGGCTGGTGTTGGAAAGGGTATCTTAAGTGCCTGAGGTGCGTGTTGTTTGCAGTGGAGTGTGCACAAAAAAACTGTAAGGGGGGAGCTGAGTGGAACAGATGTCCCACAAGGGCTTTCCAGCGTAACCTGATGGGTGTGATGAAAAGGAATTGTAGCAACTGACTTGGGTGAAATATGGGAACGGATCAATAGGTAGCAGGTGAAAGTAGCTGGTGAGTTTACTCTGTGTTGAAGAAGTTTAGGAATTACTATGTGTTATCTACATAAACATGTAACTTGGAGGTGACTCCATTCAGCTGAAGGGATACCAACCTACTCTGCTCTGCTTGCTTGTGATTGCCGATTGTAATGGTAACTATGTTTGGATCAGAGGTCATAGCTAGGAATCATAGCCCTGTCCTGGCCGTGATCAAATCCAATAATAAACGAATTTAGTAGTGATCAGATTTAACGACATAACTTCTAACTTGTTCTTACCTGTGCCAAATCACCTTGCTTGAATTTTCTAGTAAGAAATTTATTCCAGCTTCCTTTTTTTTTGCACAAATTGATCTTTTCAGCACCCAACAATTACATGTTGCCTTCTAAAAGAACCCGAGTGTAGTCCCATCTTAAGAAAGAACACAAGAGTCAGTCATGTCTATCTGATTGGTTTTTGATTGAGTGCTGAAACAATCTGTTTACTAAGGTGCTTTCAAGGTCACTGGAAAGCCAACTAACTTCAAAGTAATCTTCTTTCCTTTTACTTCTTGCTAATTTCATGTTTTTCTGGACCTATTATTTACCTCTCTCTCCTTCAAACAATCCTCTGCATTTTCAACCCTGGAACAATTTGATTTTTTTTTTTCTTAAAAATCTTAGAGATGAAAACAAGGCTCTGCTTGTAATGGGAAAATCGTACAGGCTGAAATGATTGCTTGGAAAAGGGGAAGTAGCTGAGGTTTCAGACACCTCAGCAACACCAAGCACATGGCCGAAGCGGAGACCAAAGAAAGAACAGGAGGTTCTTCCATTCTCCTGTATAGACAAATGAAAGAGTGAGTAGTCCAACAGTGCTGTGTTATGTCTTCCATAAGATTCTCTTGAATGTTCCAGACACTGATGGATCTTCTCCTTGGGTTCAGCCCCATCCAGGTAAATGCCCATGTAAGAATAAAACTGCTGCAGGCAGCACAACATTTATCAATAGATCAACAGTCAATTTATTTATCTTAGCCACCTGTCATATGCCAGCCTGTCTGCTTGCCTGGTTGTTATGCAAAATGCTGTCAGACTCTCAGCTTTAGTGATTTCTTTTTCATACTGCTCTGGAATTAGATTTTTATATTTTTTTCTCTCTTTTATGGCAGAGTTTCATCCTCCATCTAATTTGTAACTAGTTTGAATCAATGGACTGGAGTTTTCTTAAATAGATTAGGGGGGATGAGTGCCAAACCCTCACAGGAAACTAATTCTTGTAGGTCCTTTGAAAAGCTGAGCTTTGAAGACTGACTTCTTCATGCTGGCCTAGATAGAGAAGAGGCCAAGCTGCAGAGGAAACTGCTAAAGGAATATTGCACTGCTCAGCCTGGGGCTGTCTGGCATTTTGAGGGCACAGACTAGAAATAAAACATCACTGACCCCGCCACAATCACAGATATCCTGTACAGACTCACATTAAGTCAGATCTGGAAGTAAAAGATAAGCATTATAGTGCTGTTGTCATGCTCCCATCCTGCCCCCTTGGCATTGTTTGTGGAGTCAAGGGCTTACAGTAAGCTGGAAGAGCTATCACCCTGAGGACTGAAGATAACTATTACTTTGTGCAGCCTGTGCCTGGGACAATCAGACTGAGAAAAATAAAGACAAAACAAAACCCCCGAACTAACAACTCTGTTGTAGCAGCATCTAGGAAGATTCTGGGCTAAGCACTTGACGCTAACAACTTGGTTTTTACCTGGGCAAGGTCTAAAATACGCCAATTTTAGTTCAGACTCATTCTCAGAGCTTGTCTGCAACATATATAGGGGTGTCCAAAATTCCTGTCTTAATGACTATGAAGTGTTTGGATGACAAGGAGGGCCAGGGAACTATCTAGGCAGATGCCATTATATATGCCTGAAAAATCTAAGAGCAAGAAGGCTCTAGAAGTTCCCTGTCTCTGACTAGGGATCCTAATGACATCATATCATGGAGTTGCTGTATGCAATATGCCAGGTAGAGGATGTAAAGAAATGTTTGTCTTGCTGTTGCCTAAGAGGATGTTTTCCTTGGAAAGCCTCTTCCTGCTCATCACCTAATCAGTTGATGCCTTTTGAGCTCTGATCTCTAAAAAAGATAAAGAACTGACAAACAAAGATGTTGGATCTGCCTTCTTGCCCAGCTTCCAGGGAGTGGTGGGACTGGTCCTGCTTGCCGAATGTGCACTGTGAGTGGGATGCACAAACTGGCCTGTAGGCTTTGAAGGGGTTATATCCAGCAGCTGGAGGTGTTGGGTTGTTCTGTTCAGCATGACAGCTGTAGGCTTTGTTCAGCGTCTTTGTGCTCTCCTTTTTTGCCCTTATCCCTTTTCAACCATTCTGTCTCAGTGATTGTTTAATGCATTTCATTTCATTGCAGTTACAAGCACCAGCCCCCAAGGTCTATGCTGAACTTGTTTCTTCACTTACATCCTTTGGTTGTCTTGGCCATTTGAAGATGGGGAATTTAACTTGCTCTGATGGCCTCTCTCTTTCAGACTTCTCTTCCTGGGTAGAAAAGTTCATGCCCTTGGATTCTCCCAGCCTCTCTGCTGGTGCAGTGAGAGTCTGGGTGATGTACCTATTCCTGGCTTTTAATTTTTTTTTCTCCCTATTCAGTATATTTTTTTTTTTCCTGTTTCCCTGGAGGGGTCATAGCGCTAATGATTGTTGAGACATCCCTAGTGACTCCCTCTGTCTTTGACATGCATGGCCTTGATGGGGAGCTCATTAACACAAACTCTGAAGGGACGAATGTTTTCTCAGATATAGCTATATACAAATAAAATGCATCCTCTTACTATGACAGGGAGGAAGGCCTGAAATATATCTATGTCCCTGAGACAGTACTTCATCCCTCTATTTCATCTCACCTCCCTTCCCCCATCAGGCATTAGCACTTGCTACCCCTTCCAGCCATGAGAAGAACGAGTTCTTCAATGCTTTTGCTAGACATTAGAGAGCAGGCTCCCTTCTGCTGACCTGACAGTCATTTTCCTGGATACACTCCCCATTAGCATGGGCTGTCTACACAGACAAGACATCAGAGCATAAACAGCCTCCCCCCCACTACTCAGACATTAGGTCATAGTTTCTCCTTATCCTATCTTTGCATCAGGGATACAGACTTTCCCTCCTCTTTTCTAAGAAGTTTATCTTTCTAAAGCTCTTAAAAGCTTCCCCACTGGCAGAAGTTCAGGCCCTTGCTAGGGATTTCCCCTGAAGGTCAGAAGATTCTGTGCTAATCCTAACCACATCATGGGGTGCCATCATAATTGTGGTCAAGTCTTTGCAACTTCTTCATCTGGAAACTGAGCAAGAAATGACACAATATTTCTCTCTATAAAGTGTCTTGAGACCTTCAGAGGCCGCACCTGTGCTTTCTAGGCAGTGGCATTGAGATTGTCGTGGTGGTTTGGAGAAGGAACGACCAGAGAAATGGCATCCAAGAATAATTTCTGAGAGGAAAGGTTCCGGTGTCATTTTGCACACATCATCCATGAATGCACAGCCTTGGTAGGTCCTCCAAAGATTCACAGATCCAAGGATTCAGTGGTGACAAACAGACTACAGTTCGCTTACCTAGCCCAGTGCCATAGAGTCAGGTTTGGCTGATAGTAGCTGCTTCTGCAGAAAATAATATGAAGTCAGTATTGAAAACTAACAGAAAGCCTGTTCTTGAAGGTGTTGCTTCACAGAATCTAAGAGTTACAGGTTGGATGATTCCCTGAAGCTAGAGCTATGCTGTTCCCTGCAAATATATTTTTCTTTAATTACCTCAGTTCTAAGGGATTTCACTAGCCATATCCAATAATGTGAAGTCTATCTTCCAAAATTGTACCATAATCTTGATGTTGGATGCATCTTATCTATAGGTTGCATGGAAGATTACTAGCATCTGAAATATATTCAATGTAAAATCTTGTGGAACTTAGGAAGCCAAGTTTAAAATATATTTGTAGTTGTTAATTGGGAAGCCTAACAATACCGTATCATTTGCTTGACCAGTCCCAACCAATCAACAGCACACAGAGAGAGAACACAACCAAACATTGTGCAAAACCATATCAAAAAAAAAAAAAAGGTTGAAAAATGTCACCAAGTAAATTCAAATAATGCATAAATTAGAGGGAATTGCAACTGGCTCATGGATATTCTATGAGCAGAAGATAAACATCTAAGTTAGTTGCATAAATTATTCATCATAACGTATTTGCTCAGCTTTTCTCATCAGCTACGAATGCCACACATCCAGGCATTTGGAGAGTATAATAGAACTGGGCTTTCACCTCAATGATATGTCCTAGGAACTGGAAGCCCTGGGGAGGGTTGGGATGCATAAGAACTGAGTGGGAAAAGTTTCCTTCACTGTGATGTTTTAGATGTGGAGTCTGCTAAGGGTTTGCCTGCTGCATGAATGGTGACTGGACTTGTCCCTTGACAGCAG
>JAUNZM010001965.1:0-29047 GCA_033459285.1 Clamator glandarius | reverse complement strand
AAAAAGAGAAAGAAAAAGAAAGAGAACAAAGAAAAGAAAGAAGAAAAAAAGAAGAAAAAGAAAGAAGACGAAACATAAGAAAAAAGAAAAGAAGAAAAGAAAGAAAAAGAAGAGAAAAAGAAGAGAAGAAAAGAAAGAAGAGAAAAGAAGAAAAGAAGAGAAAAGAAAAGAAAAAGAGAAGAAAAGAAGAGAAAAGAAAGAAGAGAAAGAAAGAAAGAAGAGAAAGAAGAAGCAAAAGAAAGAAGAGAAAAGAAAAGAAGAGAAAAGAAAGAGAAGAGAAAAGAAGAGAAAGAAGAGAAAGAAGAGAAAAGAAGAGAAAGAGAGAAAGAAAGAAAGAAAGAAAAGAAAAGAAAGAAAGAAAAGAAAAGAAGAAAAGAAAGAGAAAAGAAAAGAAAAGAGAAAAGAAAAGAAAAGAAAAGAAAAGAAAAGAAAAGAAAAGAAAGAAAGAAAGAAAAGAAAAGAAAAGAAAAGAAAAGAAAAGAAAAGAAAAGAAAAGAAAAGAAAAGAAAAGAAAAGAAAAGAAAAGAAAAGAAAAGAAAAGAAAAGAAAAGAAAAGAAAAGAAAAGAAAAAGAAAAGAAAAGAAAAGAAAAGAAAAGAAAAGAAAAGAAAAGAAAAGAAAAGAAAAGAAAAGAAAGAAAATTATTAGAGTCTACATGGAACAGTAAAGAGTGGTTAGCTTGATAAAATCTTTCTTATTTCTTCAAAGTGTTTTTAACAAACACTGCAAAATCAGATATTTTCTTAATTTAGGAGGACAGATGTCTGTTTGATAAGAAAAAACATAAATTTTTAAAGTTGTATTTTGAAGATCATCTCAAAAGGCCACAGTTACTACAGCATGAGGAAGTGACTTTGAGGGGTTAATGAAAGCTAAATCCCTTTATATCTGTCTTACTTCAACTTAGAAAACTCATAAAGGGGCAAAATCCTGTGAAATTTAAGTTAGGTAAACTGGTTACTGAAACCATATAATCAACAAGTCTTGAATCACAGATTCATTGAATGGCTTGAATTTGAAGGGACCTTAAATATCATCTAAGTCCATCCTCCTTCCATGGGCAGAAACACATCCCACTGGACCAGGCTGCTCATGGCCTCATCCAGCCTGGCCTTGAACACCTCCAGGGAACTGGGCACCCACATCCCCCCTAGGCAACCTGTGCCAGTGCCTCGCCACCCTCATAGTGAAGAAATTCTTCTTGAATGTCTAGTCTAAATTATCTCCTCTCCAATTTATAGCCATTCCTCTTCATCCTGTCACTACAAGCCTTTGCGAACAGTCCCTCCTCAGATTTCTTGTAGCCCCCTTCAGGTACTAGAATGCTGCTAAAAGCTGCCTTCTCTTCTCAAGGCTGAACAAACCCAACCCTCTCAGCTTGTCTTCATATGGGAGGCACTCCAGCCCCTTGATCATCTTTGTGCCCTTCTCTGGATCTGTTCCAGCAGTTCCATAACCCTGTCATTGAGGATTCCACAACTGGGTGCAGTACTCCAGATGGGATCTCACAAAACAAGAACAGAAAGACAGAATCTCTTCCCTTGACCTGCTGGCTAAAATTCTTTTATGCAGCCGGGGACACAGTTGGCTTTCTGAGTTGTGAGTTTGCATTGCTGGCTCATGTCAAGGGTTTAATCAACCAGCACCCACAAGTCCTTCTCCATAGGGCTGCTCTCAATCACATTATCTCCCATCTTGTATTGAAACTGCAGATTGCCTCACGTGTAGGCCTTGTTGAACCTCATGAGAATCACACAGTCCCTTTTCTCCAGCTTGCCCAGGTCCCTCTGGATGACATTTCATCCTTCCAGTGTGGCAACGGCACCACTCATCTTGGTGTCATCTGCAAACTTGCTGAGGTTGCACTCAATCTCGCTGTCAGTATTATCAATAAAAATATTAAACAGCACCGGTCCCAGTACGGACTCATGAGAGACACCACTTGTCATGGATCTCCATCTGGACGTGAAGAGGATGACCATTTCTCTCTGAATGTGACCATCCAAATGACTCCTTAGCCACCAAGCAGTCCACCCGTTAAATCCATATATCTCCAGTTCAGAGAGAAAGATGTTGTGAGGGACTTTGTAATATCCTTATTTTACACATGTTGAGTATGTTACACTCTGTTGCATTTCTAATTTGCATGCATACTTTTTAAGATCTATCAAACTGTCAGTTTTGTATTTTCATTCATACTTAAATGCCTTTAAACACTTACACTTTCTAATAATACTAGAATGAACTGCCTCGTCTTTCCTATTATATCTGGAAATGCTTTTCTCTTTTTGTATTGTAACATGCTTTCCATTTTCCTGCACATTCCTCAAAACTGTAATGATACTTCATTTTTCCTTGGGAAACAACTGCTTAAGTTTTTAGTAAGCATATACAGCCCAATAACAGCACAGGAACTTCTGCTGTCAGCTGGAGGCCCACTCTTGGATTAGTATTGCCAATAAGATCTTTCCCGGTGTCTTAATCACAAGGTGAGAAGTGGTCTATGGCTTTGATATAACTGTTGCCTGTCACGTGTCAAAATTCTCTACAGCATTTACTCCCCTCCTTCCCTAGAAAGTTTATAGGATACAATGGATTTCATAGGAGAATAGGGAAAACTGTGTAAATTTAAAATTGAATGCTTCCCTTGTTTTCTCTTTGTTCTGCTCTTTTAGAAGGCTGTCTAGTTCCTAGTTTGCCTGACATAAATGTTCTTTACATTTATCAAGCGCCTCATTAAACACAGCGAAATTATTACATGAATTAAGTGATATTTCTTTGGGAAAACTAAGTAAAGAAAAAGCAATGATTTAGCAAATAAGAAAGAGAAAGGTAAAGCAAAATACCAGGAAAAGGATCCATTGTAAAGCTAGATTTGAGATATTGTAAATACATTTACAGGTAAATAAGAAATTCCTTTGCAGCTATGGTAATTGCTACATGACTAATGACATAACTTAGTGACTCTTCAATTGCCTTTTACAACATTTTTGTTTCACTCTTAGTAACTTATATTTATCTGATTGGGTAGGAAGCATCACTGACAATATCTGTATTCCATTAACAGATTAAAGAGTCAAAATATGTTTGATTTTTATTTTTATTTTGTAACAATTTCCACTCATAGGTAAGCAGAAGCATGGCTAAAATTTTCTCAACACAAACTTTGTCTTTTTGTTTGCAAACCAGAATTATCACTATTTTGGTCTTGGGTTTTAACAATCTTCCCTCTCCCAGCTATTTCACGGAGAAGACCACTTTCTCTACAAATCTCAGCTGCCTGCAGTGGACATCTGTCTAACACCGCTACATTAGCATGTCACCTAAACTTACTGAATGCTTAATGTTCACATTTCCAGAATTTTTACTGTTTGTACTCAATGCCAGCTCTCATTTCTATGAAAAAAATGCCAGGATTACCTCGTTTAAATCTTCCTATAAATCCTACTCATACAATGAGGTGCTACACAGTTTTATTCTAAATAAAGGAAGTTTTAATGGCCAAGCTCACATACAGAGAGTCAAGAAAGCCCTCTGGAGAAAGTTCCTTCCCTGAGCCCACAGAAATCAGAACAAAACTTTCCCAATGCAAACCTGGAATACTGAATTTGCCAGCCCATGTTTCTTCTTCTTCTCATGTATACGCAATAGTGATTCATCTGGCAGGTATTGGCCATGAACCATGCTAAAGAATCTTCCAGTTGCAGCAGAAATGCACTATAATGAGTCTCATAAAACCCACTAAGTCTGACATTGGAAGAATATTGGGAGTATTAAAATTGACATTAAAATTAACATTGTTGCGCTTTTTACCACCTTTGTAGGTAGACACTTGGTACAAGAGGCAGTATCAGAAGAAGAGGAAAGTGTTAGGACCCCTCAAGGTCCTTCTGTATTGAGGGGCACAAAACTACCCTTGGCATTTGTGGAGTGGTCTCAGCAGTGCAAAGTAGAAAGGGATAATCACTTCCCGAGTCTTCTTGGCCACCTGGGAACCCTTTCCGCTTATATTCAGTACCCATTGAGAAATGCCCCCAGGTCCTTTTGTGCCAGCCAGATTTCCAGTCACTCTTGGCCCTTTTTGTCTTTCTCTAACTTTATATCATTTTCAGCATGGCTGCAAGAACCAGAGCTTTGTGCGCAGCAACAGGTTAAGAAGGAGTCAGTGCCAGTTCTGAAATATCTTTTATATTACACAGATTGATTTTGTAGCTTTGGAGGACGAGCTTACCAATGACCTGATTCCACCTGGAGAGAGAGAAAGGAGCATGTGTGAAAGTCATATCAGAGGTGGATGGCTTTTCCAACCTCTGATCAGTCCCAGGGGAACATCCAACGCATTCAGCTACAAGAAGATGCTGGAGAAGAGGAAGGGCCAGTGAAAGCTTTGCAGAGCCTTCCTCGGCTGCAGGACACTTCAATAGCAGTTACTCCAAAATCTGGTCTCTGTGCCACTGGCTGGTTTCTGCTTGCCAGCAATCCTTAGCTTTTCAGCAGCCTTTCTTCACCTGTGATTTCCCCACAGCCGATCCTACCTGAGAGGGAAAGCAGGATCCTAGCAGTGTAGTGATGGCATGAAGGGAAGGTGCCGAGCCCAAAGCTACCTTAGGCTCACAATATTCTCGCATAGCATTACTCTCTTGGCAGCCGAGGGGTAGGAAGGGATGCAGAAAAGCTTAGTCTTTTGGGGTGCTCTTCACTGCAAGAGAGAAGGCCCATTCTTTTGCCTCTTTACGCTCAACCTGTTGACCGCAGTGGTGTACAGCAGCTCCACAGCGATGTTCATCCCTGCACAGACACCAGATCCTGTACTGCAGCTGTGTGCCTTAGCCTCCCTGTCCCGCTGCCTTTGTCCAGGCACTCAGCCAGCAGCTTGCTGGGAGGAAGGCACAGCCTCAGCCTTGGAAGGTGTTCAGCCGCCTACAAGCTACCACAAAGAATGGCCGTGCAGTCCCAGCAGCACAGAGGATCTCTACGAGCCCCATCTCAAACACAGATACCCCACGCAGCTCCTGAGCTGTGCACATCGAGCCTCTCTTTGCCCCACACACTGAGACACAGGACTCTCCCAAGGCGATCCTTTCCAACAACTGATCTTGACAGTTGTATTGTTTCAAGCTATTGCTCTGGCTATTGGAAAGTAAGCATTGGTAAGTAGGAGAGAGAGGGCAAAAGAGAGAGAGAGAGAAAAAAAAAGAGAAGAGGAAGAGAGAGAGAGAGAGATGTCACCACCCTTTGTCCCACAACGGTCCTCTGAGGTGTCTGTCTGTCTGTCTGTCTCAAGGTCTTAACGTGGTGGGCATGCCACAGAGGTGGCCAGAGAAGACATCTTTTTATGCAGCACTGCCCCAGGTCCCTTCCTCCCTATGAAGACCAGAGGTGAGAAGAGACGTAGCCTCTCTCTTTGTATGTCAGGCAGAGCTCTGTGGAGGTCCATGAGAGGCTTTTGTACTACTTACCCCCAAAATGCTAGGCAAAGATTTCATGGATCAGCAAAGCATTCATGGATTGCTCAAGCACAGCTTCTCTTCCCCTCTGAATGGCTGATTCTCTGGACCTCGGTTCTGGGGACGAAGCCCCATTTCCATCGTGCTTCCTCATCAGGTGCAGTTCCCACTGACACAGCAACTAGACCACAGAACTTAATGTTCAGAACACTAGCTGATCCAAGCCAAAAGTGTTTAGATATTCTAAGTGAAACAGTGTGTCATAACCTGCACCAGGAGTGATTCTGTCCCTGTCACACTCACACCTGGAGACACTGATTTACATGCTGGGCTGAGCTGGGGAGGCAGCAGGACGCCGAGAGGCTAATTTGCCTGCAGAGTGCCTGGCAGAGTGATGAGAGGGGCAGTACAGGGAAAAGTAAAATAGGTCCTTCTAAACATGAGACACAAAGCAGAGGAGAGGTGAGAGACTCTGTGGGATTTCCCTGGGCCCTCATACACGCAGAGCTCACAGAGTAGGACTGGGTCTCTGACGTGACTCTCCTCCACCCGTGCCATATATTTCCATGAACTTCCTTGGAATTTAATTCTGCCCACTTTCTAGTGAATGTACGCAACTAGGACAATCTTGACATTTGATGGGGATGGCAGGCATAAAATGTAGCAAGAGATGATTGAACAAAAAGCCCCTGTTTCTACCAGCCTGCCTTCCTTAGGAAACCATTCTAAAGAAATACAATGTGAAGGGTTGGTGGGTGGGCAGGCTCATGAGCTGGCTAGGCTGTACTGCTCCCTGCAGGCAGTTCCAACAGAATCCTGGGATAGCTGGCCAGCTAACTAAGAGCCCCCTCCAAATGCAACTGGTTCTCCCTCTGAGGGCTGCAAGGCAGGATGGCAGGGAGAATGGTGGGTGGGCATGAGACCTTGTGGGACAGGGAGAGGAAGAGCACAATGCCTGGCTGCAGGAGAGCACATGGAAAGATAGGCAAACCAAGAGCAAGGCAAACCCTGGTGAAATTACATATGTGAGGTCTCATTCTGCAGCACTCTCTGGCCCCAAGCAAGGATAGTTTAATCATAGATTCATAGAATCATAGAATCATAGAATCATAGAATCATAGAATCATAGAATCATAGAATCATAGAATCATAGAATAGATGGGGTTGGAAGGGACCTTAAAGATCATCTAGTTCCAACCCCCCTGACATGGGCAGGGACATCTCAGTATATGAGGTTACCCAAGGTCCCATCCAGCCTGGCCTTAAACACCTCCAGGGACGGGGCATCCACAACTTGCATTGGCAACCTGTCACTGGGTCTCACCACTCTCATCGGGAAGGAATTCTTCCTAATGTCTAATCTAAATCTGCCCCCTTCCACTTCTTACCCATTCCCCCTTGTCCTGTCACCACAAGCCTTTATGAACCGCCCCTCTCCATCTTTCTTGTAGGCCCCTGTGTGTCTCCCCAGAAGGCTGTTATGAAGAAGACCTCTAAGAGGAGCTACAAGAAGCAGTGAGGTGCTGCCCAGGCACAGGGGACAGGCTAGTATCTGGATGCTGTGACCCCGTTCCCTGTTGTGTGTCTGCTCCTTTTGGCTACGACTGTGCGTAAGAGGAGAGCTTCGGGACAGAGAAGCTTTATCCCTGTGCCCATTAAACACAAATGCCCCACTCCCAAGTGTTCAGAAAGAGAAGGAGTGGGAGAGAGATGCTGAACAGTCTCTAGTCACTAGGACTGCAGCCAGGCACCAGATATGGATTGAGCAAGGCCTCTCCTAGCACGCTATAAAAACTGAGAGGCTGTACCAAATCCACAAGAGGCTGTGAGTTGATGGCCTAGGACACCCAAGAGATTGGGATGATACACCACTGGACAAGGGGCAGTGGAGGGAAGACAGCAGGACAGACGTGAACCTCTTGAGGGAAGCTGGTGAATGATTCACGGGTGATAACGCTTGGCAAAGTCAGGAAAGGGATTATTTGCTGAGCCTCAAGCTGGGAACTGAGCTTGAAGACAAGGTCCGTGAGCTCTTTGGCCTGTGTTTGTGCCTCTGTGCAGATCCAAGTGGCCACGGCTGCAATATCATGGGGCTCTGCAGCCAGGGATACCCCTTCCTGGTGCTCTTTCCCTGTTTTTCAGCAACAAGCAGAAGCCTGCAAGAGATCGCTGAGGACGGTCCTTATTTCTGGGACGAGAGCAGGGAATCAGGCTTGCCAGGTGGTCTGAGAGAGGAGCAAGGAGGATGGCAATGCCAGGACTGAGAGGTGGGCCCAGGCTGCCTCTTCCTGGTGGACAACTCCCTCTCTACAAGGGCCACTGGGCCTCAGGCAGCTGGGAGAGAGAAGTATCATTTCTGCCAGCCAGTAGGGAGCAGGCCTGAAAGTGACCCGCCCTGCTGCCACAGAAACGCTCCAGCGGGCAAGGGTCGTGAGGGCACGGGGATGCTGGAAACAAGTAGCATCAATGGCATCAGGTCTCCCAGAGCTATGACCAGGGGGCAGGGAGGCAGGAGAGGCCCTGCCCTTCAAACTCGGTCATGCCTGCATTTTACTTACTTGTCCAAAGGTTACAAGGGAAGCACATGTATGACCAAAACTGAAAGAAAAGCATTTTCCCAGAAAACCTCTTAACCCCTCCCTTACCAGAGAGCAGAGTGTTGTTCCCCTGCCACCACTGCAGCTTTCTGGCAAAAGCCTTTCTTGTCTAACCTGAGGCCATGGTGCAAAGGGCGTGTGTGGGGCTGAGGGAAACATACTGCACTCTCAGTGCTGGTCCATGCACAGGACATAAGGAAACCACTGTTGCTGTGACCAAAAATGCACTCCCTTGACCCAGTAACACCTGTGCAACACAGCCAGAGACACAAGGGAGACGTTCGTACTGTGTTTACAAGGGGAGCCCGAGACATCAGTGATGCAGACTCAGAGCAGATCTTGGGAAAGGTGCCGTAACATGCAACAACCAAGTGGTCCTCCCTTCATGTTTTGTGGCAGGCATCCCCACAGCACGCCTTACGATGGTATCAAGAGAGCATGCAGGCACCAGGATGGGTCTGCTGCAACAGAGGTGCACTAGGCACCTGCTCTTCCAGCTGATCCTACTCGAGGCTGCTGGGGCTGAGGCCTTGATGCTCTATGCGTTGCTGTGGGAAGCTGGGAACCTGGTCAACCTTCCTGACAAATGCATTGGCTTTTATAACTTCTGCCTGTGGAATGAGGCAGCTGAGAAGCTGCAGTGCCTGGAGTGATGGAAGCATCTGCAGGCGATGGGCATCAGCCTATTGGGAATGGAGCTAGCTTGGGTTTGTGCGTATTCTTGCCTGGTCTTCAGCATCTTCTACTTCATTTTTCTTGCAATTTCTCAGAGGAGTGAGAGGGCTGGAAGGCAATCCGCATCGTACTCTTCGTAAAAATAATAATTCTGCCTGGAGTCCTGGGTCCATTTCTTTTCCAGATCTCATAGTGGATTCACCTCTCAGATTTCAGTGGGGGATCGTGGCACTGCTTGGCACTCAGGTTGTGCTGCTGCTCTAGATTCTCACAGCCGTTATGTGCCTCAACTGGACCAAGAACACACACCTGTATCAAAGCCGTTTAACTGAGGAGGCTCTACCCATTGGAATTTGACAGTAAAGATGACACAAGAGCTATTAATAACCTTATTTAAAACAGTAATACCATTACAGCTTTATTTACCGGCAGGAATTTGATCCTTAGTTCAGAGGCCCCTGTCCAGCCATGCCCTGACACATGGCTGTGTCCAGCACTCCTGCAGCCAGCAGGCAGCAGACACCGACAGCCCCCACCCAGCATACGAGCTTCCAGGGAACAGCTGAGTGTAACACCACCCCTTGGCCTAGGGCACAGCGTCAAAGCAACAGGACTCCCGGCCCTGACCCAGAGGACAGTGAAGGAGACCCGTCAGAACACAGCAGACAGTGGACACAGACCCCTGGGTATAGCTAGCCTAAAAAAGACCACCCTGATATATTTCAGAACATTACAGAGTCCTCCCAGCCTTTCCTCTGTGTGTCGGCATCAGCATCAGGAGGTAATGGGAGAGCTGGACTATGGTCGTTGCCTCCCACTGTGCTGGCTGTGCTTCCAGAAGCCTCATTTGCTGTTGGTTGGAATTCCTGCTCCTCTTCGCTTCCAGGTCAGGCACTCTCCTCACCTTCCCCCCACTGTAGATTCTGACCCCACCCCCAGGGATCCAGGCTCACCTCAGCCAAAATCACCAAGGCCACATCTGCTCACACCAAAAATACTGGCAAATAAACTCTCTAAGGCTCATTCTGGAGTGTTAAAAAGCAAGCATCCTTTATCAGGCCTGGGCAACACAAAGAAGTGATCTCCATCAGTCCTGTGCTGCAACACAAGTGCTGGTTACAGAATATATCTCCCACTTACATGCAGGCAGAAAAATCTTCCCAGAAATCTTATGCATATTCTATTACTTCTCCATCACCCTGATCCAGTCCAGGAGCAGCCGCTGCTGGGTGCCCCTCGCCACCTCCGCACTAGAAGCTGTCATACCGCCCCAAGTGGGAAGCGCAGGCACCCACGTGCCCCAAAGCGTTGCTGGGGCAGCATTCTCTCATCAGTCCCAGCCCTTTCCGCCTCCAAATCGTGCACACGGGTGAGCAGCAAACCAACCAGGTGATACAAGAAGTAGTTCCTGCTGCATAAAGTAGAATATTTTTCCTCACTCAGGGGGAATAATGGACACCCAGATGCTGGCACAGAACTTGACTTGATGCATCTCACGGCTGCGGGGCTATTGGCTTTTAGCTGGGGATGGTTGCAGGGAAGAGGCATGATATTCAGTGGAAGTTTGCAGATGACACCAAGCTGAGTGGTGGTGTTGTCACACCAGAAGGACAGGATGTCATACAGAGGGACCTGGACAAGCTGGAGAAGTGGGCCTTTTTCTGGTGGTTGTCTCTGTTCATTTTTCAGAGATCTCAGCGTGTGGTGCCACCAGTCTATCTCTTCCTCAGACTCCCTGACGCTTCTTAGCCTGCCTACTTCCCCTCACAGCTCTGCCACCAGGCTGAAGAGGTAGTCCACTGGATCACAGCTTATACAGCTGTTGCCTCTACTGCCCTCTCTTTCCTGTGCACACTGGTGTCACTCCCTGCAGCCAGAGACCTGAATGGCTGTGTCTTCCTGGGAGCTCAGTCTGGGTTGACACCTCCCTTCTGGCAGGTGCAGAGGGTGCAGTCTCGCCAGCAGGACACCATGGCTGGGCTCCCTCTCACTGACTGAACTTGCCTCTTAACCTCGGAGACAGACTGCACCCTCCCTGCTCACCCTGCCTGCAAGGTATGCAGGCAACTTGCTGGGTGATCCCATCTGTGTCCATTCCATGCATTCCAGAAAAGCACAGATCTCTCAGGCTCTTCCTATTAGTTCTGTTTACAGATCAAAGGTGGCATCAGCAGCTCTGTTCCTGTACCATCAGTGTGTGCAGCATCCCACGCAGGAAGGCAAAGAGCAACAACGTGGGGTCATAGCCAGACAGAGGCCTCGGAGGGCTACACAAGGAGAAGGTGCCCTGCCGGGCTTGCTTGGTTGCCAGGACGGAGGCAGGAACTTGCACAGGGTGGATAATGGACACGCACGCGCTGACACAGCATCAAGGGGAAATTGCCTTTTGAGCTGGACAGGTGACATTTGGTGATCTCGGATTTGCACAGGAGTATTCTGTTCCCAGCTCAAGTCTAGGATTCCCTCTCTTGTCCGACTCTTTCTATGAAACTGCTAAGTATGCTTAGGCAGTGCACTTGCGTAGCTTGGAGCAAAGAGCACTGACTGACTGAAGCAGTTGATGGCAGGGATTCAGCAGGAGCTTCATGGGATTTCAAGCCCCTCCAGTGGTCTTTGACAAGGTCCAGAAAGGGGCACTCTGAGAAACATCTGGATACTCTTAACTCTGAAAAATGTTGATGCTTTGTGAGCTAAGGTATAGTAGGAATTGATGGAGTTCAGTGGTCAGAGCTGTGAACAAGGGAAACAAAGGGGCCGACCACCAGCCCCGGGGATCACCGATAGCATTCAGATATGGAGATATCCTCATCTCTGGCCTCCATTTCTCTTCTACTGCAGATAATTCTGTGGAGATAAAGCCCTGGTCCTCTGACCAACGTTCCAGATCTGCCGGAGCTGCTCCAGTTGCCACCTCGAGGTCTCAGCATAAGGGCAATCTAGAAGAGATGCTAACACTCCAGAGAAGAGGAGATATTGATGATGGGCTGGCCCAGTTCAGTGGTTTTCTGAGATGATCCTGCTTCTTGAGTATCATCTTTGGTTTGCCAGCTCATGGTGGCTTTCCTCCAGTCTAAGCTGCTGAAAGGAACAGAGGAGAAACCTCCTGCCCCTCTTAACAGCTTCAGGAGCCACAGGGGAGGCAACTAGGGTATTGATGCACAACACCACCTATGAATTCTTGGATACAGATGCTGGATAACTCTGTGTACACAATGCAGGACACGACTACACCTAGTGTACCGTTCTTCTGATATCCACACGCCAAGGCCCTTTTGCCTGGTCTACAGTTTTGTAAATAACTGCTTCATAAAACAAAAAGCACACTTTAGCGGGGACTTCAAAAAGAAATACATGCATTGTTCCTGTAGGAGAAACAATATACTTTTTCCTCAGTAGGACAAATCAAGAATGCTCTAGGAACAGAAGGATACCGCCTTACTCTGAAGGTGGCCTCACATCTTCTTTGCTAAAACAACACTGGAAAGTAGCTCTGGATTAAATTCTTCACTGTGGCAAGCTTACACTTGAAATAGAAATTCATAACTCGATGCTAGAAATCCTAAATAGAAGTGAGTGAGGCGCTCAAGGTTGCCACACCAGAGGATTCTGTGTCAGGTACTGTGAAAAATAAGTGACAGAACATTTGAAATCCAGTACATTTCTCCTGAGTTTTTTGAATGTAATTTGGAAGTGTAACGATGAAAATCGGTCATCTCGAACAATAGCCTGCTTCATCAATTTTTATGCAATGTTTTAGTATCATGTTTAAATTAAGACAAGAAAATCCTATGAGAGTGGACCAGGTTGGAGTAGGCTTTGAGCAACCTGATCTAGTGGAAGGTGTCTCTGCCCTTGGCAGGAGGATTAGAAATGGATGATGTTCCCACCGAAAACATTTTATGAGTCTATGGTTCTTCAATCTTGTCATCCAATGACTTCCACAGCCTCCATCACCCTGACCTTCCCCCTGCTGGCCCCTCCCCCTGCTGACCCCTCCCCCTGCTGACCCCTCCCCCTGCTGACCCCTCCCCCTGCTGACCCCTCCCCCCAGCCCTGACATGACACGCCCCAACAAACCCCACCCCCAGACCTCCCCCTCTTTGTGACACATCAGTAAACTCCCCACCCCTGTCCAGGCACCCCTGCAGGCAGCAGCCCTCAGTGCTGTCCTGGCTGTGCCTAGACTGGCAGCACTTCTCTAGCTGGCAGCAACGAGACTCAGATCCTGGTTCTTCTCACCCTCCCCTCACAACCTCCCCCTCCCTACGCCCTCTCCACCCCCATCCCCAATGCACCATGCAGCGCCTCACCAAACACCTGAGGCGGGCATGGGAGCGATTGTCATGCTGCAGTGCTTTGGCAGCCGGTGTTGACGAGGCTGATGAGCCCGATGAGCCTGATGGGCCCAATGAGACCAACGAGCCCCAGGAGAAGGGCCAGGATGGACTGCACAGCGTAGCCATCAGCGGTCACCTGGCCAAGCCGCATAAGAACCGGTGGTGGAAGAGGCTTCGCATCAAGTCTGCAGAGGAACGGTAAGGATCAGGCAATGCCTGTTGCTAAGTCTCCAGCCCCTTGGCTGGAAGAGGGAGCAAGACTGCCCAAGCTGGGACAGGAGCCAGTGGATGCTCCACTCTGTCCTACACTGCCGTGCCCTTCCCTGCTCCGCTCTGCTAGACTGGTCCCTGTGAGAAACCTTGTGTGGAGCTCAGCAGGCCTGTGTCCAAGCAGAGATGGCTCCTTTCCTCTTGTCTGACTGAACAGCTGGCTTGAACAGGTCATATGCTTGCAGAAAGACACCACACAGCCGTGCCGTTGCTGTTTAGAAATCCCTAATCCCCTCTGTCTCTGGGACATGTCTGATGTGGGACTGATCAGGGTTAAAACCAGAGTTCTATACAGACTTTCCAGTCTCCATAGATGTAGGTAGCCTACAGGGACTCCTGGCTTCCAAGACACAGTCTCTATTGCTGTGCTTGATGGCTGGGCTGCCCTGCTGGAGCAGAGACCAGTGCCTGGGCACAGGAGTCTCTTTGAGCAGGGAGACTAGCGGTGGGTGAATGAACTACATCGTGCCTATGAGCCGAGCATAGACCACTGCCTGTCACTTCATGGCACTAGATCTTGACTTCAGTTGTTCTTCCCCTGCTCTTCTCTCAGCCTGGATTGATGGGAAGCAGGAGGAAAAGGTGCCTGTAGTAGAAGTCCCTTTAGGAAGACAGCAAGCTTAAGGATTTGCTCTAGCAAAACAAGATGTTCATTCCCTGCCTCCAGGCTTCTGGCAAAGTATCAGTGTGGTGTTAACTCACCATTTAGCGGAGCAGACTTAACCTGGAGCATGTATTTAATGTTTTCTTTCTTAGTTTGTTTGGGGGTTTTGTTTTGGTTTTAGTTCTAACACCCATGAAGCAAACCTGAAAGCAGACTCTCTCTGGAATAACGAGAGACCCTCTGCCACGGGTGTTAGAAGAGAATGCCTATGCAAAGAGTTAAGCCGTGTAGTGCTTGGAACGCAACCCCCATCTTTCTTAGTCACTTGATACTCCACTTAGGAGCTCTTTAAAATCCCAGCTCCTGAGATTAACCATGGGAACACCTGAATCCCTTCAAAATGACAACTGGGTTTGAGGAGATGTTACCCAAGCGTGATGTGAAGAGCTGTTGCAGCATTACTGCAGCATCCTGATGAGGTACAAGCCTTGTAGTTAGATGTTGGTTTTCCAGTGGGCTCATTATCCTCCCCAGCCCTCAAAGTGCAGAGGGGATTTATCAGATGCGACTGTAGCCAGCAGGGATGAGTAACTCCAGGGACAAGAATAGGTGGCAGTAGCATGAACGTGCCTGTAGTCAGTGTTTTAGTCTCCACTACTCTAGTCGTGCAGCAAGTTGTGTGTGAGTTACCCTTTCTCAGCGGTCAATGAATATAGGTAGAATGGCAAAGAACTGGCCGTTGAATTCCAGTAGAAAGTGCATGCAAGTGTGTGTGTATTTTTAAGGAATGCGTTTGCTTCCTTTCTGTATGTAGTGTTACTGACCATCTGAAGGATGACGCAGAAGATAAAAAGACAGAAGATTGTTCTGAGTGGGGCATGCAAGGCCAGAAAAGAGTGGTGGCAGTTGCAGCCATTCCCAGGAGTAAACCTATACCGATAAAAAGAGGTAGGACGCTTTACCATGGAGGAGGTTATGGGGACAGATTGGAGTGGCCTGTATAAGTCACAGAAGTATTCTGTGCCTTCCAACGATGGGCTGGACAATGACATGATTCCACCAGCAGAGAGAGACGGAGCATGATCTTGCTCCATTTTGGAGTAGGATTGCAATGATAATTTACTAATGAACTAAACAAGTCAAATTGCAAGATTGTCTGTAGTGAAGCAGATGGGGAAAAGCAGCATAAAAAAGCACCCACAGCTCCATTGTGCTTTTTGCCTCCTTTGCAGATACCTTTCACATGCCACACTATGCATATTATGACAATGATGAGGACATCTCTTCGGATTTCGAGGTAGAAAGATAAAATATGTATTTAGGGCACAAAATTGATTACGGTATTGGAGGATCTGTATCAGCAGTGTCAAGTCAAAAGGGACGATTACTTATTGTACTTAAGCCCATTTCAAAATCCCTATTCAACAGAAATGCCAAAAATGTTCTCGGTGTTTCTCCCTTCTCTTCTATCCCTCACCTCTACCATTTTATACATGTTTTTCTGTGCGTGGCAACAGGTTAGGAAGGAGTCGATGCCAGAGCTCACGTATCTCTTTTAAATTACACAGGAGAATTATGTGTCCTCTGACATGATTCCACCAGCAGACAGAAAAGGAGCATGGTCAAGATCCTTTAGTGACCAGGATGGCGAAGGTAATTTCCTAATGATCTAAAAGGGCCACGATTTCCACATTCTCTGTAGTGAAGCAGATGTGGAAAAGCAGTGTGGAAAAGCAGCCACAGCTCCTTTGTGCTTTTTGCCTCCTTTGCAGACATCTTTCACATGTCAGACATTGAAAATGACACCTATGACGAGTACAGCTCTTCGTATTTTAAGGTAGAATGATATAATATGTAGTAAGGGCACTAAATTGCATACAATATTGGAGTAGCAGTCTCAGCAGTGCCAAGTCAAAAGGGGTGATCACTTTCCTAGTCATGCTGGCCAAATTGCTCTTGCTGGAAGCCACGATGTTATTAACCTTCTTGGCTGCCTGGCAATACTTCCCACACATATTCAGTACCTGTTGATCAAAATCCCTCAGCTCCTTTTCCAGCAGCCAGCTTTCCAGTTACTCTTGCCCTTCTCAGAAAGAGGCAGTGGAGCCCCACTGGGCTGACTTGCTTCTGGACTCCTTTCCTCTGCTGGTGCCACCACACCTTCTCATAGGGACCTTGACGCACCAGTGCTGCAGACAAGCGGTTCAGTTAGGACTGAGACAATGTTAGGGCAATCTAATGACTTGGGTCTCCTAGCAGTTGCCCTTTGAGCTTGATTTCTAGTAGAGGACTGACGTAGTTAAGCCTCCTGCCACTCAGAGTCCTCTGAGATCCTAAGTGGCTTCTGCTGCAAGAAGAATTGACTTTCCACCACACAGCTCTCTTTCAGAACCTACCGGTGTGAAATGATTGCCCATAGGACCCACAGTGTAGACAAACAGGTGCTTCCACCTAGACCATGTGCATCTTTGGCTGCTGTACTTAAGAACCATTCAAAAGCCCTGCTCTACAGAAATGCCAAAGATGTTCTCTCTGTTTCTCCCTTCTTTTCTATCCCTCACCTCTACCATTTTATGCATGTTTTTAATGAGGGAGCTCTGTGTGTGGCAACAAGTTGGGAAGGAGTCAATGTCAGAGCTCACGTATCTCTTTTAAATTACACAGGAGAATTATGCGTCCTGTGATCGTTGGCAAGAAAATGATGTGATTCCACCAGCAGATGTAGAAGGAGAATGGTCAAGATCTTTTAGTGAGCAGGATGGCGAAGGTAATTTCCTAATGAACTAAAAGGGCCACGATTTCCACATTCTCTGTAGTGAAGCAGATGGGGAAAAGCAGTGTGGTTAAGCACCCACAGCTCCTTTGTGCTTTTTGCCTCCTTTGCAGACGTCTTTGGCATTGAAAATGACAACAATGATGTGGACATCTCTTCGTATCTTAAGGTAGAATGATAAAATCTGTAGTAAGGGCACTAAATTGCATACGATATTGGAGGAGCAGTCTCAGCAGTACCAAGTCAAAAGGGGCGATCACTTTCCTAGTCCTGCTGGCCAATCTGCTCTTGCTGGAAGCCACGATGCTATTGGCCTTCTTGGCTGACTGGCAACCCTTCCCACTTATATTCAGCTCCTGTTGAGCAAAACCTCCCAGCTCCTTTTCCAGCAGCCAACTTTCCAGTCTCTCTTGCCCTTCTCGGAAGGAGGCAGTGGAGCCCCACTGGGCTGACTTGCTTCTGGACTCCTTTTCCTCTGTTGCTGCCACCACACTTTCTCATGGGGACCTTGACGCACCAGTGCTGCAGACAAGCGGTTCAGTTAGGACTGAGACAATGTTAGGGCAATCTAATGACCTGGGTCTCCTAGCAGCTGCCCTTTGAGCTTAATTTCTAGTAGAGGACTGACGTAGTTAAGCCTCCTGTCACCCAGAGTCCTCTGAAATTCTAGGTGGCTTCTACTGCGAGAAGAATTGCCTTTCACCACTCAGATCCTAACAGTGTCAAATGATTGCCTATAGGACCCACATTGTAGACAAACAGGTGCTTCCACCTAGCCCCTGTGCATCTTGGGCTGCTGTACTTAAGCCTCTTTCAAAAGCCCTACTCTGCAGAAATGCCAAAGATGTTCTCGGTGTTTCTCCTTTCTCTTCTATCCCTCACCTCTACCATTTTATGCATGTTTTTAATGAGGGAGCTCTGTGTGTGGCAACAAGTTGGGAAGGAGTCCATGCCAGAGCTCACATATCTCTTTTAAATTACACAGGAGAATTATGCGTCCTCTGACTGTTGGCAAGAAAATGGCATGGTTCCACCAGCAGACGGAGAAGGAGCATGGTCAAGATATTTTAGTGAGCAGGATTTCGAAGGTAATTTCCTAATGAACTAAAAGGGCCATGATTTCCACATTCTCTGTAGTGAAGCAGATGGGGAAAAGCAGTGTGGAAAAGCAGCCACAGCTCCTTTGTGCTTTTTGCCTCTTTTGCAGACATCTTTCACATGTCAGACATTGAAAATGACACCTATGACGAGTACAGCTCTTCGTATTTTAAGGTAGAATGATAAAATCTCTAGATAGGGCACTATATTGCATACGATATTGGAGTAGCAGTCTCAGCAGTGCCAAGTCGAAAGGGGTGATCACTTTTCTAGTCATGCTGCCCAAACTGCTCTTGCTGGAAGCTACGATGCTATTGGCCTTCTTGGCTGCCTGGCAACCCTTCCCACTCATATTCCGTACCTGTTGAGCAAAATCCCTCAGCTCCTTTTCCAGCAGCCACCTTTCCAGTCACTCTTGCCCTTCTCGGAAGGAGGCAGTGGAGCCCCACTGGGCTGACTTGCTTCTGGACTCCTTTTTCTCTGTTGCTGCCACCACACCTTCTCATGGGGACCTTGATGCACCAGTGCTGCAGACAAGCGGTTCAGTTAGGACTGAGACAATGTTAGGGCAATCTAATGACTTGGGTCTCCTAGCAGTTGCCCTTTGAGCTTGATTTCTAGTAGAGGACTGACGTAGTTAAGCCTCCTGCCACTCAGAGTCCTCTGAGATCCTAAGTGGCTTCTGCTGCAAGAAGAATTGACTTTCCACCACACAGCTCTCTTTCAGATCCTACCGGTGTGAAATGATTGCCTATAGGACCCACATTGTAGAAAAACAGGTACTTCCACCTAGCCCCTGTGAATCTTGGGCTGCTGTACTTAAGCCCCATTCAAAAGCCCTACTCTACAGAAATGCCAAAGATGTTATTGGTGTTTCTCCCTTCTCTTCTATCCCTCACCTCTACCATTTTATGCATGTTTTCAATGAGGGAGCTCTGTGCGTGGCAACAGGCTGGGAAGGAGTCTATGCCAGAGCTCACGTATCTCTTTTAAATTACACAGGAGAGTTATGCGTCCTGTGACCGTTGGCAAGAAAATGATGTGATTCCACCAGCAGATGTAGAAGGAGAATGGTCAAGATCTTTTAGTGAGCAGGATGGCAAAGGTAATTTCCTAATGAACTAAAAGGGCCACGATTTCCACATTCTCTGTAGTGAAGCAGATGGGGAAAAGCAGTGTGGTTAAGCACCCACAGCTCCTTTGTGCTTTTTGCCTCCTTTGCAGACATCTTTCACATGTCAGAGATTGAAAATGACACCTATGATGAGTACACCTCTTCGTATTTTAAGGTAGAATGATAAAATCTGTAGTTAGGGCACTATATTGCATATGATATTGGTGGAGCAGTCTCAGCAGTGCCAAGTCAAAAGGGGTGATCACTTTCTAAGTCGTGCTGGCCAAACTGCTCTTGCTGGAAGCCACGATGCTATTGGCCTTCTTGGCTGCCTGGCAACCCTTCCCACTCATATTCAGCACCCGTTGAGCAAAACCCCTCAGCTCCTTTTCCAGCAGCCAGCTTTCCAGTCACTCTTGCCCTTCTCGGAAGGAGGCAGTGAAGCCCCACTGGGCTGACTTGCTTCTGGACTTCTTTTCCTCTGCTGCTGCCACCACACCTTCTCATGGGGACCTTGACGCACCAGTGATGCAGACAAGTGGTTCAGTTAGGACTGAGACAATGTTAGGGCAATCTAATGACTTGGGTCTCCTAGCAGTTGCCCTTTGTGATTGATTTCTAGTAGAGGGCTGACATAGTTAAGCCGCCTGCCACTCAGAGTCCTCTGAGATCCTAAGTGGCTTCTGCTGCAAGAAGAATTGACTTTCCACCACACAGTTTTCTTTCAGATCCTACCGGTGTGAAATGATTGCCTATAGGACCCACATTGTAGACAAACAGGTACTTCCACCTAGCCCCTGTGCATCTTGGGCTGCTGTATTTAAGCCCCTTTCAAAAGCTCTACTCTAGAGAAATACCAAAGATGTTCTCGGTTTTTCTCCCTTCTCTTCTATCCCTCACCTCTACCATTTTATGCATGTTTTCAAAGAGGGATCTCTGTGCGTGGCAACAGGTTGGGAAGGAGTCGATGCCAGAGCTCACGTATCTCTTTTAAATTACACAGGAGAATTATGCGTCCTCTGACTGTTGCCATGAAAATGACGTGACTCCACCAGCAGATGATGAAGTAGCATGGTCCAGATCCTTTAATGTCCAGGATGGCGAAGGTAATTTCCTAATGAACTAAAAGGGCCACGATTTCCACATTCTCTATAATGAAGTAGATGGGGAAAAGCAGTGTGGAAAAGCACCCACAGCTCCTTTGTGCTTTTTGCCTCCTTTGCAGACATCTTTCGCATTGAAAATGACAACTGTGAGGTGGACCTCTCTTTGTATCTTAAGGTAGAATGATAAAATATGTAGTTAGCGCACTAAATTGCATACGATATTGGTGGAGCAGTCTCAGCAGTGCCAAGTCAAAAGGGGTGATCACTTTCCTAGTTCTGCTGGCCAATCTGCTCTGGCTGGAAGCCACGATGCTATTGGCCTTCTTGGCTGCATTGCAACCCTTCCTACTCATATTCAGCACCTGTTCAGCAAAACCCCTCAGCACCTTTTCCAGCAGCCAGCTTTCCAGTCACTCTTGCCCTTCTTGGAAGGAGGCAGTGGAGCCCCACTGGGCTGACTTGCTTCTGGACTCCTTTTCCTCTGCTGCTGCCACCACACCTTCTCACAGTGACCTTGACGCACCAGTGCTGCAGACAAGCGGTTCAGTTATGACTGAGACAATGTTAGGGCAATCTAATGACTTGGGTCTCCCAGCAGTTGCCTTTGGAGCTTGATTTCTAGTAGAAGACTGATGCAGTTAAGCCTCCTGCCACTCAGAGTCTTCTGAAAACCTAGGTGGCTTCTGCTCGAGAAGGATTGCCTTTCCATCACTCAGTTCTCTTTCAGATCCTAACAGTGTCAAATGATTCCCCATAGGACCCACAGTGTAAACAAACAGGTGCTTCCACCTAGCCCCTGTGCATCTTGGGCTGCTGTACTTAAGTCCCTTTCAAAAGCCCTACTCTACAGAAATGCCAAAGATGTTCTCTGTGTTTCTCCCTTCTCTTCTATCGCTCACCTCTACCATTTTATGCATGTTTTCAAAGCGTGTGCTTTGTGTGTGGCAACGTGTTTGGAAGGAGTTGATGCCAGAGCTCACGTATCTCTTTTTAATTTCACAGGAGAATTATGCGTCAAAGGCACAACGGGACTCTGAACATTTCTGTTCCAAATGTGAACCTAAAAATTTTTGACATTACTTCGTAGTTTGTCTTCCATGACTGGAAATTTAAATATTCATCCTACAGTTATCTTACAATACAATAAATAAAAATAACTGGAAACTTTCAGAAATCTATTTATGTTATTGTTATGATATTCTGATACAGCAGTACATAACTGGTTTTTCAAAACTGGTTTCTCATTACTTTAGGATCAGTTATCATTTTTAGGGATTACATACTATTGCTGGACAATGTTGAACTGTATGATGAGTTTAAAATAGTGATTGATATCCAAACAGACCATGTCTCCTGAAACACTGAGGTGTCTGCTCTCAGTTTGCAGTCCCTCTAAAAAATATTAATATCCTAGGCTTAAATCACCTCTGAATTCTATAAGGTAACATCTTCTGTAACAAAAATTATATTAGGGCATTTTTAAAAGAATTACGGTACCCTTGATGTTTTCTAAGCCCTAATTATATCTGCATAGTAAGCCTACAAAACACATGCAATACATAAAGAAAACCTCCTAATTTTTTGATGGAAGTAACATCCTGTGGGTGACTAATGTTCACTGTATAACTAGACTACAAGAAACATTTATTGACTAGCAGAGAAATCATCACTTTTAACTTCTCTTTCTTTGAGAGGAATTTGTGTTTATGTAAAATACCAGATGAATTAATATATAAGGAAGTCACTTGGCTTTGTTTACTTGTAGCCTGAATACAGGCTTGTGTTTTATTCTTTAATGTTGATCCTTGGACTCAGTTCTGCAGGAAAAATAATCTGTTTTTCTTCAAAGACTGATATTACTGTTCTAGAAACAGAATATTGAAATTTTATTACGATTTTAGCTAGAACTCAGTACACACAATAGTTCAGTGTCTGAGTAAATTTATGCCATTATTCTATACTAAATAAACATTGTTTCCATGTAATGCAGTTCCATTAAATACTATGAAAGTTGATAAAATGAGAATCAATCACAAAGTCCAGCATGTCCAGGCTCAAAGATGGAACAGCCTTCTCAGGTACTGCTGAGAAAGAGGTCTTTTATATAAATATCCCATTGAAATTGAAGTGAAATTTATAAGAGTGTTCTGACAATCCCACCCTTCAGCTGACCTGTACTCCTTGCGACATCATTGTAACATCATTATCGTACTAAAACACACTTCCACATCTAGGACCAACTGCCTCCTCCCCACCTCCGAGGCAAACCACTCCCATAACCACTCCTACTGGCCATGCACCATTAAGTTCTGGCACGTGAAGCAAGAAATTTTTTCTCCACCAGTCAGCAGAATTTGATGTGAGAAATTTAGTCACTCAAGCTCCATTGAAATGTCTGTCCAAATTATAAAAATGTAAACAAATGGGCAGGTTGTGGGGGGGAAATGTCATCAAAACATTTGAGTGGCTTACAGAATCACACAGAATCACAGAATCACAGAAAAACCAGGTTGGAAGAGACCCACCAGATCGTCGAGTCCAACCATTCCCACCAATCTCTAAACCATGCCCCTAAGTACCGCATCCACCCTCACCTTAAATACCTCAGGGAAGGCGAGTCAACCACCTGCCTGGGCAGACCGTTCCAATGCCTAATCACACTTTCCGTGAAGAATTTTTTCCTTATCTCAAGCCTGAATCTCCCCTGGTGGAGCTTGAGGCCATTCCTTCTCGTCCTGTCCCCTGTCACTTGGCAGAAGAGGCCAGCTCCCTCCACTCCACAACCTCCCTTCAGGTAGTTGCAGAGAGCAATAAGGTCTCCCCTCAGCCTCCTCTTCTCCAGGTCAAACACCCCCAGCTCTTGTGGTGAAGGGCCCAGAACTGAACCAGGTACTCGAGGTGCGGTCTCACCAGTGCCGAGTACAGAGGGAGATGAACCACCCTGGACCTGCTGGTCACGCCGTTTCTGATCCAAGCCAAGATGCCATTGGCCTTCTTGGTCACCTGGGCCACTGCTGGCTCATGTTCAGTCACTGTCAACCAACACACCCAGGTCCTTCTCCTCCTGGCAGCTTTCCAGACAGGCTTCTCCTAGTCTGTACCTCTGCTTCGGGTTGTTGTGCCCCAAGTGCAGGACCCGGCATTTGGCCTTGTTAAACCTCCTGCCATTGGTCTCAGCCCAGCAGTCCAGCCTGTTCAGATCCCTTTGGAGCCTCCCTACCCTCCAGCAGATCGACACTTCCACCCAGCTTGGTGTCATCTGCAAACCTGCTAACGGAGCACTCAATGCCTTCATCCAGGTCGTTGATAAAGACATTAAACAGGGCTGGACTCAGGACTGAGCCCTGGGGAACCCCACTGGTAACTGGCCTCCAGCTGGATTTAACTCCATTTACTGAGGTCAGACTGACAGGCCTGTAGTTCTCCAGATCCTCCCTGCGCCCCTTCTTATAGATGGGCACGACATCAGCCAGCCTCCAGTCCAGGGGAACCTCCCCTGTCATCCAGGACTGTTGGAAGATGATGGAAAGGGGTTTGGCCAACACATCTGCCAGTTCCCTCAAAACTCTTGGGTGGACTCCATCCTGCCCCATAGACTTGTGGGTGTCCAGCTGGGCAAGCAAGTCTCTAACCACCTCCTTTTGGACCTTGGGAATCTCATATTTCTCTTCCAACCCCTGCGGTTGTACACAGAGGGGACAATTTTCCTTACTATTGAAGACTGAGGCAAAGTAGGCATTGAGTACTTCAGCCTTGTCTTCATCCCCTGTTACTCTTGTTCCCTCTGCATCTACACGGGACTGGAGACTCTCCCTAGTCCTCCTTTTACTGTTGATGTATTTGTAGAAAGACTTTTTGTTGTCTTTCACAGTCTTGGCCAATCTCATTTCTAGTTGGGCCTTAGCCCTCCTGACTTTTTCCCTGCACAATCTCACTTCCTCCCTATAGTCCACCCGGGATGCCTGCCCCTTCCTCCAGAGGTCGTAGACCTTCCTCTTCTTATTGATGTCTCTCACGACCTCCCTACTCAACCATGCTGGTTTCTTACCCCACCGGCTACTTTTCTGGAACTTGGAGACGGCTTTCTCCTGAGCTGCTAGGAGTTCCTCCTTGAAGAGCGCCCAGCCCTCATGGGCACCTTTGCCCTCAAGGAGCGCCTCCCATGGGACTTTTCTGACCAGCCTTCTGAACAGCCCAAAGTCTGCTCTCTGAATGTTGAGTGTGACTGTTTTGCTAACCTCCACCTTCTTCATCTCATCCTGCACCAAGAACTCTATCACCTCATGATTGGTTTGCTCCAAGCGTCCTCCAACCCTCACATCCCCCACCAGTCCTTCTCTGTTCACAAACAGCAGGTCCAGGAGGGCACCGTCCCTTGTTGGTTCGCTTACCAGCTGTGTGAGGAAATTGTCTTCCAGACACTCCAGGAACCTGCGGGACTGCTTCCTTTCTGCTGTATTATACTCCCAGCCGATATCTGGGAAATTGAAGTCTCCCACAGGGACTAGAGATAGCAATCTTGAGACTACACTGAGTTGTTTGTAGAAGAGCTCATCAGCTGCTTCTTCTTGGCTGGGTGATCTATAACAGACTCCCATCACAATACCTGCCTGCCCATGGGCTCCTCTGATTTTCACCCACAGGCACTCAGTCCCATCATGACCGTAGTCCAGCTCGAGGGTATCAAATCCCTCTCTAACATAGAGGGCTACCCCGCCTCCTCTTCTGCCCTTCCTGTCCTTCCTGAAGAGTTTATACCCCACCATGAGTACGCTCCAGTTGTACGAGTCATCCCACCACGTCTCACAATGGCAACAACATTGTAGTCTCCTTGCCCTACCACAGCTTCCAGCTCCTCCTTCTTATTTCCCATGCTGCGTGCATTGGTGTAAATGCACTTCAGCTGGGCAGGCGTAGCGAAGGCCTTCGTAATAGGGCTTCTCCCCAGCTGAGCGGTCCTTGACTTAACTAAGGCCACAGTGCCAGTTTGCTGCCTACCATCCTCAGCTGCACTCACCCCCTCTTGCTTAGTGGTGATATACTGGCAGGCATCGCCAGCACACCACCCCTTTGTCTCTGAAGTCTCACCTCCAGGCTCACTCCCATCCTGCCTGGCCTCCATCCCCTCCCCCCTCACATCTAGTTTAAAGCTCGATTTATGAGCTTAACTGGGTTTTTGGTGAGGGCTTTTGTCCCCCTAGGAGACAGGCGTGTCCCATCCCTGGTAAGAAAGCCTGGGGGTGCGTGGGCCTCCCCATGATTAAAGAACCCAAAGCCCCTCTTCTCACACCAGTCCCTAAACTATTCATTAATCAGTTTCTTATTCTTCGTTTCCTGCTCCTGGTTCCTTAGTATTGGGATGGAGTTGAAAATTCCCTGTGCCCCAGAGCCCTCGATCATTCTCCCAAGAGCCTTGAAGTCCCTTTTAATGGCTTTAGGCCTTCTGTGCTCTATTTCTTCATTACCAGCTTGAAAAACTAAGAGCGGGTAGTAGTCCGTGTCCTTGACCAGGGAAGGGAGCTTTCTAGTAACGTCCCTCACTGATGCTCCTGGCAAGCAGCAGACCTCCCGATGGAGCGGGTCCAGCCTACAGATGGGACCCTCCATTCCTCTAAGAAGGGAATCCCCCAAGACAATCACCCTCCTCTTCTTTTTAACCGAGGATGTTTTTAAGGCTGTGGGAGGATGATGGAGTTTTGGAAAAGTTTCTAGACTGTGGGTGCCGCCCTCTTCATCTTTAGGGGTTGGATGCACCCTCAGCACCTCATATTTGTTCCCCAGAGATTTCTGGGTGTTAATTGCCTGGGTGGGGGGAGCAGGTTTCCTTCTCCAGGCAGGAACCTGCTGCCATTCCCCCTCTCTGTCTCTCCCGTCCTTGCAGCTTACCGGTGGGTGGTGCTCAGCTTCACTGGCTCCAGCAGCCTGTGAGAGGGTCCTGCTCCACTCATCTATCTCCCTCTCACACTCCCTGATGGCCCTCAGCCTTTCCACTTCCTTCCTCAGCTCTTCTACCATATGAAGCGGTTCCCCTACCCGAGCACAGCTTCCACAGGAGGAGCCAGTGCCAGAGGCATGAGCCACTATGGGAGGGGGGCACTGCCTGCAGCCCAGGGTCTGGGTAGCTGCATGTGCCCACCGGGGCTCCGTCTGGGTTGCGGCCTCCATCACGTTTGGTGCGGCCTTAGTCTTTCGTCGGGTATCTGCCATTTTCCTCACTTTCTTCTGACCTTGCTCCAGCCCCTCCCTGCTCGCCCTGCCTGCTCAAACTGCCTCTCAAACTGGCTTGTTTAATGTGCCCCGCACCTCTTGGCCTGTGCTCTGGTCGCTGTGCTCCCTAAGGGCCCTTAAATCCCCAGCGGAAGCTTCCAGGACCCCCCCCTCCAGTCAGGCACCACGCAGGAACTGCCCTTGAGCCAGGAGCTCAGCGACGACCTACCGATTGAGGTTTTTTTAGGCTTTTCTCCGTTCAGGGAAGCGCCCAGCCGCCTTTCGCAAGCCCTACCACAGGACTCACCGTCCTGTCGCTGGATGCAGTTGAATAACAGGTTGCATCCCATGTCCCCCCGCCCTCAGGACACCATCGAGGTGAGACATTTGTGTTACGTGCTCTAACAATATACATCTTAACATCAACCTACTTATCTCTCTACACTTTGATTGTAACCCCGTATTTCTTACCTGCATATTGCTCCTATTTATGCTTTTCAATGTATTTTCACAAACAGTATCGTATCCCCAGCCGCCACCAAACCCTCATTCAGTCACAAATTGTTCTATTCCATTATTCTTAATAAAATCGACTTGTTCACACATATACAAGTCTCAGGAATCCTTATGTAATGGGGAATTTCAAGAGCATTTCTGATTTAAACTCAGCAAGATAGACAGGATTCATTGCCTTTGTGATTTGGCTGATAAGAGCCCAGGAAAGCAATGCAAAGCAAGCTGGACAAGACTAATTGTCCATGTGTAGTTACTCAGTGTTTGGCGTACTCTGACAAGCTGAGCAGTTCTAAGGCATAGTCAGATTCCCTTGAGGTACGCATTGGACTTGACCACCCTTGATTATTACCACCAAGTATGTCCAGGCCCTCGAGCAAAAGCAAGTTCATAGGGCAAAGAAGCATTGTAGTTTTAGTCTTGTCAAAGAAAGGATGTTTGCCGTGAACAACATAGACAAACCAATGCAACTAATAAACTACCTGCTGCACAAAGATTTGAGAAATAGGGGCAGTCTGTCACATTCTTGAGAACACTCAAATAGTACTAACTTTAAAATTCTTACAAGTGACTCTCTTCTTATAGAACAAAAACATTGAAGGTCATGTTCTAAAGTATGTCAAAGGGAAAAGCTATTTCCTCTGGGATTCCAATAAGGTTTCACAAATGATTTATGATCTTACTGTCAAGAAATACTAATGATTGTGAGTCATTTATGGATTTCTGTTGAATTTTAATTACATTTATAGATAAGGCTTTTGTACTCTCAAATGCAAACCTGGTATTCAGAATGTGCAAATCTAAAAGATCTCAAAGCCTTAACTACCTGTAAACGTGTTCTCTGTGAGTGTGAGTATATATTCTAAATTCATTCACCTTCCAGTGCTTTATGCTAGGAAGGAAAATCATAAGCATGGATGTAATAAAAACACTATAAAGAAGGTGTTAGAAGATTTCTCAAGAGGACATATTTTTCATCCCTGCCCCACTTCACAGATCAAGTTAAGTAATTTGAACAACATTTGCTTAACCTTACTTTAAAGTCTCCCAGAAAGAGAAACTACCCATTTTCTCAAACACTGAAATAAATTGCCTCCCCACCTTATTAGAAACATCTCTGAAACCTGAATGTCCTTTACTACACAATATGACTTTTGCTTCTCATCTCACCTGCTACAGATGAGAATTCATAGGGAACATATCGAATGCATATAAAGAGTGAGCCAGTGAATCAAATGAGCATGATAAATAGAGAAAATTGTGTTCTTTTCAGCCTTCTTTTCTCCTCTTTTTTTTCATGCCTCTTCTTTTTCACCAGAAGGCTAGCTCTATCATCCTCCTTCACACATCATTCATTAGCCTTTTATGCTTCTTTTCTTCCTCAAGGTTTTCCACTCTCTTTCAAATTGTGCTTCCCAAATCTGATCATATTATTGTTTCAAGACTTCATACAATACAGATCTACAGCTACTAGCAGTGCAATTCAAGCTTAGAAAAGCTACAAAAAACCACAGACAATTGACAATAACAGATGTAAAATCTTTGGTAGTTTTATTCTGTATCTAGTTTCTTTCGTGCAAAATAATAATTTTCTTGGATTGAAACACTTCCTAACATTTAACTTTTCCTTTTAGAAAGTTCTCTTCTTTTAAGAAGGTTGCCTCATGTTGACTGCTTCCTTGAGGGTGGTATTAGATGACAATAATACCTGCATCCTGGAAGTCCTTAAAGATGAACATAGTTTCCCGAAGTCTACCCCAGGCATGTGAATTTTAACACAGAAGAAGGGGAAGGGGAAGGGGAAGGGGAAGGGGAAGGGAAGGGGAAGGGGAAGGGGAAGGGGAAGGGGAAGGGGAAGGGGAAGGGGAAGGGGAAGGGGAAGGGGAAGGGGAAGGGGAAGGGGAAGGGGAAGGGGAAGGGGAAGGGAAGGGGGAAGGGAAGGGGGAAAGGAATGGGGAAGGGAAGGGGGAAGGGAAGGGAAGGGGGAAGGGAAGGGGAAGGGAAGGGGGAAGGGAAGGGAAGGGGGAAGGGAAGGGGGAAGGGAAGGGGGAAGGAAGGGGGAAGGGAAGGGGGAAGGGAAGGGGGAAGGGAAGGGGGAAGGGAAGGGGAAGGGAAGGGGGAAGGGAAGGGGGAAGGGAAGGGGGAAGGGAAGGGGAAGGGAAGGGAAGGGAAGGGAAGGGAAGGGAAGGGAAGGGAAGGGAAGGGAAGGGAAGGGAAGGAAGGGAAGGGAAGGGAAGGGAAGGGAAGGGAAGGGAAGGGAAGGGAAGGGAAGGGAAGGGAAGGGAAGGGAAGGGAAGGGAAGGGAAG
>JAUNZM010001964.1:0-157991 GCA_033459285.1 Clamator glandarius | reverse complement strand
GGAAAGAGGGAGGAAAGGAGCCGGAGGGAAAGGCGATAAAGGGAATGGAAAGGAAGGAAAGGAAGGAAGGAAAGGAAAGGGGAAAAAGGAAAGGAAAAAAAGGAAAAGAAAGGAGGAAGAGAGAAGAGGAAGGAAAAGGGGGAAAGAGGAAGGAGAGGGAGGGGGGGGAAAGGAAGGGAAAGGGAAAGGGAAGGAAGAAGGAAAGGAAAAGGAAGGGAGAAAGGAGGAAAGGAAGGGAAAGAAGGAAAGGGGAAAAAGGGGAAAAGGGAAAGGAAAAGGAAAGGAAAGGAAAGAAAGGAAAGGAAAGGAAAGGAAAGGGAAAGGAAAGGGGGAAAGGAAAGGAAAGGAAAGGAAAGAAAGAAAGGAAAGGGAAAAAAGGGGAAGGAAAGGAAAGGAAAGGAAAGGAAAAAGGAAAGGAAAGAAAGGGGGAAAGGAAAGGAAAGGAAAGGAAGGGAAAGGAAAGGAAAGGGAAAGGAAAGGAAAAGGAAAGGAAAAGGAAAGGGAAAGGAAAGGAAAGGAAAGGAAAAGGAGGAAAGGAAAAGGAAAGAAAAGAAAAGAAAAGAAAAGAAAAGAAAAGAAAAGAAAAGAAAAGAAAAGAAAAACCAAAACCCTATCAAACCTTTACTAAAGAGTAATTTCTGAACCAAGAAATACTAGTGTAAGTAATCTCCCTCATACTCCTCTCCTTCTTCATCCCTGCCCCAGGGGTGCTCTGCCAGCCTGTGCTGCTCATGCAGCTGTGCTGTGACCCTGGACCACTGTGACCTGGACCATTTCTCTAAGCTGACAGTCACAGGGTGGGTTTAGCTGAATTATGCTTAACCTTGCTCAGCCTCGGTTCAATTCTGCTTTGTCTCATTATGTGGAAATGAACATCCACGCATGGAGGGAATCATACTGCTCAGGCTGCTGCTTCCAGCCAGAGAAATCACCATGAAAGCACAACTTCAGCATCAGATTTAATTGTGCCAAAGTGAGCAATCTGTCCAGATATCTGATATACTAGAATGCTAATCAACATGAAGAATTGATCAAGTAATGCTAAGGAACATACCTGACTATATAGCAATAGGCATTTTCTGTGTGCCACAATAAGCCTATAAAGCAAAAAAGGCATAAAGGTAAAATTCTTTCCATCTCACAAAAGGAAAAACCTTCACAGTATCAAATATAAGAGAAACACTGCTCTGACAGATGATTGTAAGAGGCATCCTAAAATGAAAATAAGTTGCAGATAACAAAAAAGCGTCCCTTAAAATTAAACTGTGTTTCTATTGATTAAATTTTGTTTTTATTCATGCTAGAGAGTTAAAGCAAAACTGCAATCTGCTCTTTTGATATTTTGCTATACAGAAATTTTTGTAATAAGCTGATTTAGAGAATGATTAAAATATTTTAATTGAAAATACATAGTTCAAAGAACATGAACAAGCTGCAGCAGTAAAATCCATTCTTATTCATCTGTGCAAATGGCACTAGAGTACCAGTGTTTTGCTATACCAGATATGAAGCTGAGCCTAGAATCAGTGTGAACAGAAGGGGGTGGTGTTACCCCAGCTTGTGCAAGGATCTGCACTTCTAAAGAATGGGAAAAAGATTACCCCTAACTTTTAAAGACGAATAATATACCTGGGAAAAGAAAAGCAGTAACATTATTTATTATATATTAAATGACACTTCTGAAATATTTTGTTCCCATTTGACATGGCTTTTTCACCTCCCCCTACTCAGCACTCTGGGGTCAACTGATTTACAAAAGACACATGAAGTGTACAAGTTTATGTAGAATACAGTTCTGTAGCATCACTGCAAAATGTCCCATTTTTATGCTACATTATTTTTGAAAATATGTTCTATGTAGTGCACAATAATGTAGCCACAAGTGGCACATAATTTGGGATTCTGAAACACCTCTATTTGTGCCCAGCTGCCTGGAGTCAGGTGGGATGTGAGAGAAGATGAGTCAATATCCCACAACTGTGGAAAAGAACTACAAAGGAGTACCCAATGGAGAAGTTTATGGTGATTTCAAGTCACATCTCTTCTCCAAGGAAAAATTCACTGGAGGAAGATTTTGATGAGCTAGTGGTTGGAAGGGGATCCATGCTGTGCCATTGAGGCTGGGAAGCATGCTGTACAGGAGGCCCAAGCTAGAAAAGTTTTTCATTTCAGTTGCTTTTGTATGAGCGTGTGTGTGTATAAAAGAGAGAAAAGCCTTCTGCTAATTCCTTAGCAAAGTAGCAATTGGTCCTTTGCACTGCTTATTCAGTCAAAGTGTGATACTGTAGCTCATTAACACAACTTAGAGACACAAAATTTATCATATAAATAAATATATTCACAGCTCGATTTGAAGACATATGGGTCAAACATATTCAGTCGCAAAACCTTCTTAAGGTATTTTGTATCAGTGGAGGAGAATAAATTTAAGAGTGACATGACAAATTAAAAAGAATTGCTGCTGTTCTAATAGCTTTTTAGAGTATACCTAGTATGGTTAATTCAAACATTACTTTGGGAACTGATTGGAAAAGTATGCTCCATACCTAAAGTAGTGTCCATCTGAAGTAGCGAACAAACAAGCTCTCATCCAAAAACTTCCTCTGGTGGGAGAAAGCAACTTTCTATAGCCATCATTCTCAAAAAGCTTTGCTTGCATTTTTCTGTCTCCTTCACTGTTGATAATTTTGGTTCACAACAAAGTCAGGCTTTTTAAAGATTATGCTCTTTTCCAAAGGTGAAACTAAGTGTTCCTAACAACATGAAAATTGTTCTGAGGAGAAGAGACAGTTTAGAAAACATGTTTTTATGACTTTTCAAAACTGTGATAACCACTTGTGAGCACTCATAATTTCTGAGAGATTAGTTAACTAAGTTTTACTAAAATCTTTTGAAGATATAAGGTTCCATAATGTAAGTATGACAGAAAATCATACATACTGTCTACCTATTCTAAGAACAGTCTGCTGAGGTGTATATGCACAGTAAAATACAGCAGACTTCAGAAGTCATAGTAGCAGTACAAGATCTTGGGGTAGAAAGGTAAAGATATGATCACTAATATATTTATCTATAGACATCTTCCATGCAAATATGGATTCCAGAGACAACAATACAATGCGTGCATTGAAGTTTCCACTAGTATCCAAGAAGGGCTACATGCCTACCCAGAAAAAAGTAACCTTAAAGTATTCTGTTTGCCAGCCCACCTGGTCTCATTTCGCTTATCATAAAAACTTAGGTTTGCTTGATGTTGGAAGTTACTGTGAAAAAATACTACTGAATTAGTCAAATCACAGTGCTGGATGAGGAATCGATTCAATTTCTCTTATTCCCAATTTAGCAGTGAAATTAAGCTTGTGCTTAATTTTAAGCACATGTGTAAATCCCATTGAAATCCATAGGATTTATGCATATATTTAAGTGTTTTTCTGAAACAGGTCCAGTAAAGGAATATGACTAAGCTCATTAATAAAGGAAACAGAAGCTAGTCCAAGTTACTCAATCACAAACAGTCTGTTTATGGGGAAAGAGCTGGGCTTTTTACAACTTCATTTTGTTACACTTTAGAAAACAAATACAAGCCGGAAAGGGAAAATCAACTTTCTTTAACAAGATGATACTGTAATTTGTGAAATAACACCTTTATGATTGTCCTTTTTCTTATTCAAGCTACTGATATTTCCCACCCCTCAGTAAGTCTGTGCTCAGCTTGGCAACCTCTTTTAACTGTGCTTGGCTTCTGGTTTCTCCCTGCTCTCTGTTCCATCAAATCTGTTCTATTTTAAGTTTGTAAAATTATACAGATTAGTGCTGAATAACCATACAAAGGAAAATTGTAATTTGAGAGATTCAGGGCCAAGTTTACCTATTTAAATCCTCACACCTCCACAGTAATGATTGAAGCAACATGAGTTGAATGTTAGCTGAGGTTTTAGACCTCAGCGTTGGGGTTCTTTTTGCTCCTTGCAGAATGTCTAGAGAAGAATTAAAGCAATTTTCATAGATTTGCTATTAAAAAATGTTCAGCTACTCAGTTTGGGGTCTTTCCCTGTGGATTGCAAAAGACACACATAATCTTGATACATCCTACCTAATCTACAGGTGAGTTGTTGTGATTTTGTTCTATAAATCAGGTTATACATTTTTGATGAGTGTGGGTGCATTTCTCTAGAAGTGATTATTACATAGAAAAGCATAGAAATAATTTCTTCAGATTCTGATTCAGAAGTTCGTTTCTGTGGTGATTTCTGTCTGTGAATGTCAAAAGGCTGCAGGAAGCAAATACAGGGAATATGATTTAAATTCATAAATGGCCTTTTCTCTTTCAGGGAAAATCTAATCTGTATATCAAGGAACCATAGAATCATAGAATCACAGTATGGTTTGTGTTGGAAAGGATCTTAAAGATAATCCAGTTCCAACATCCCTGCCAAGGGCAGGTACACCTCTCACCAGACCTCAAGGCCCCATCTAATCTGTCCTTGAATACTTCCAGGAAAGGGGCATCCACAACTTCCCTGGACATCCTCTTCCAGTGTCTTAGCACCCTTATCATGAAGAATTTCCTCCTAACATCTAATCTAAATCTTCCCCCTTCCAATTAAAACCATTCCTTTTCATCCTATCGTTGTATGTCCTTGTAAAAAGTCCCTCCCCAGCTTTCTTGTAGGCCCCCTTCAGGTACCAGAAGGCCATTATAATATTTCCCTGGAGCCTTCTTTTCTCCAGGCTGAACAACCCCAAATGTTCCAGCCTGTCCTCACAGCAGAGGTGCTCCAGGCTTCTGATCATCTTTGTGGCCTTCCCGTGAATCTGTTCCAACAGTTCCATATCCTTCTTAAGTTAGGAATTCCAGAACTGGACACATAACTGGTAGTCCATTTTGAGCTTCTCATCGACCAGTGCACCTAGGTCCTCCTCTGCACGGCTGCTCTCAATTACATTGTCCCCCTTTCTGGACTGAAACTGCAGATTACCCCAACTTAGGTGTGGGACCTTGCACTTGTTGTTAAACCTCATGAGGTTCTTGGAGGCCCACTTCTCCAGCTTGTCTATGTCCCTCTGGGTAACATCTGATCCTTCCGGTGTGACAACTGCACCACTCAGCTTGGTGTCTCAATCTCACTGTCCATATCATCAATGAAAATATTAAACAACACTGGTCCCACTATGGGCCACTGAGGGAAACCACTGGTCACAGGAAAAAAAAGTTCAAACCACACAGCTTACAAAATTGACTATTACACATACACACACACAAAAAAAGCAAAATCAAAACCAATGCAATTATAAAAAGTCCCCTGAAAACCCAACAAGGTACGAAAGGGAGAAATCATAGAAAAGCAAGGACATTGCCAAGGAATACAAAACAAAAACAATAAAAAGAAAGGCTCTAGCTAGAAGAAAATAATTTTAGTGGAAAGACAGAAGCCACATGTGCAACACAGACATGAAACTGATTTTTGACTTATTCTTATAACAGATTGAGACCATAAATTTTGTGAGTCCAAATGTTTATCAAAGAGATTTACAGGAGTTTTATATCAAAGTTGGCAATATTCAATTGCACAAGAAGTTACTTTCCTAAGATGTGAAAATGGCAAAATTTAATTCTGTACTAGTTTCCAAATTATGTTCCCTTGTTCTTACATTGCAAGCCTAGCTAAGGACAGAAGGCTGTGTTTGATTGTTACTTGTTAGCATGACCCTTCATGGCTGTTTATGTCATGTAGCTTAAAGGAAGAGAGAAGTAATTAATACAATAAACTACCACAGTGATATTTTTTTCCATCCACACGGTCAATTACAAATTTAATTTATGTTGGGATGCTAGCTGCCCATTTTATTTTTTGCTCTGCCTAGGGTTGCTGTATACAATAAGATGAAAGGAATATGACTGAACATACTTTCTGCTGATTTTATGTTCTCTAGCCCTTCTTAGAGGGGTACTGGAGAATGAAGAATGAGGTTATTAAACAGGACCAGTACAGTGAGTCTTTAGTAAACACCTGTTTCCCTGATGTTGTTTATGAGTTTGAATTTGCCTGAATTAATTGCAGTGCTGCACATGGCACAAAAAAAAATAACTGGGTGCTAGTATTTCTGTTGCAAGCATCCAGTTTCAGAAATATATAAATTAAGTGTAGATTTTTTTGAACTGAAAGGCTCAGAATTAGCTATCCAATACATTGCCCTGCTTAAAAGGAATAAGCTTAAACTGTGAGTTTCAGCTGATATTGAAAAAGATATTACTGTTTGGTATGTACTCAGACTGAGAGATAATTTGCACTTTTTTTGTGCATTGTATTTACATTTCCACAGCTGTCCACAAAAATGGAGACAGGATAAACTGCAAATCGATATGCAGAAATTAAATATGTAAAAACTGTCAGAGGAACAACGACTATTCTAAGCACGCAGTCTCCAATGACAGATGCCTGTCACTGATACACAGTCTGAATCAATCTTATCATTAGGTCATTTCTCTACCCATCTTAAAATTTAAGTCTGGGAATATTCCAACTGATGTAGCTGTACAGCAGAAGAGAGAATAGCTAACAGGGAAAGGCTTCGAAACACATCTCTTGTCAATTCTTAGGCAGCTGCACAGCTTGTGTTATGTCCTTTAGAAAAGTGAAGTTTTATAAACAAGCAGATGAGCGGAATTTCTTATTTTCTACAGTTATGATGACAGTGCATACAAGGATTTGCTGTGTCAAAATAACTTCTTAGGGTGTGTGACTTTCCACGGGTTGTCTAGTAGTCAGTCTGGTAGGACAGAAAAAAGATATTAGAGTGGCTGGCTGGGTAAGTGTGCAAGCCTGGACTGGAGGTAGTTTTTCAATGTAAATTGCAAAACCTATGCATTTTTTCTTAAGTAAAGCTACTGTGTTACAAATTGCTCTAATTCCCTCTTAGTCAGCTGTTTAGCCCTAAGAGATGTCTCATGAATATTTATACTGAGTTATATACAGGTTAACTGATCACAACTCTTTATTTGGTCTGGAAATCTTTCATCCTCCTGTTTTCACTCATGTCCAGATCATAACCAAATAGTGACTGTCAACAGAAAGTGAATTCATAACCTTCTACAGCAATCACCAAATGGAAGGGTCTGTGCCAGCCATTTCTATTACAGCCAAAAGTACATCTTGGCTTGAAAAAAAACAAGGGCAGACGGATCCAGCACACTTAACCATAAAGTCATCTAATTGCAACTTAAACTATATTTACCAGTGGTGTTCTCAGGATCTGGTTCACAAATCAGGACAAGTGAATCACAGTAGGAAGTAACTTGGAAATTGTAAGATTTATTGCCAAAGATGGAGGGAAAAGGGAAAAAAAAAACCAACCAAAAACCAACTGATTTTGTGAATTCTCTGAGTGTATAAAAAGAAAGATTTAACTAGGTCTCATCACTTTTGTTTCAATTTTAGGCTAAAGAAAGAAGAGAGGTTGCAATCATTTTGTAAAATATATAAGGAATATATCTAATAGCTCAGATTAGCTGTTGAACTGACTCCTAAGATATGAGTTAGCTTAAATACCCCTGCAAAAGTTCAGGAAGACAAGTTGCCACTTAAAACAATGTGTTGTATCTCAGCTAGTGAGACAGGAGCTTTTTGATACCCAGCCTTTTTTTTCTCTTGGCATAAATGATTACAGAGATTAAATGGGAGCTCATGGCCTCTGTTTTCAAACTACTGTTACATCTATGAGTGGTTTGGAGTTTTGCAGCCTGAATAGGCCAGTTTGATGGTACAGTATGGTTGGAATTGGCCTTGATGAAAGCAATAAAACACTGGGGTTTTTTTTTTTCAGTAAACCACAAATAGGGGTTCTGGTTTCCTCTCAGTCTTCCTAACTTGGCATGTGAGCCCTCCAAACCCAAAAGTAGTGGTGTTGTCATGTGATCTGCAACTGAAAACTATGCTAAAGGCTCAGTTTTGCTCTCTAAATAAATAACACTGTGAACAGCTGAAAGTTTGGAAGGCCACCTCCCCACAGCTCTCCACTGTGATTGATGATCTGGTGTCTAATCTAAGTTTTGAACTCAAGTTACAGGCTCCCTCTCATTGGGGACTGATCTGTTTATTTTACTTTTAACTAGCTGTTCATTTTTGGGAAAATGATATTGCTAACTTTATTATAGTTGATTGGAATTGGGATATATATTCTAATAGTCATGAACTTGCATATGTAGTTTTATTTGACTTATTTGGCATAAATGTCATATTTCAACACAATTCTGGCAACTGTTCATAACTTCCTAAGGACATGAATTTAAGTCACAAATAATGAGACTTTCGCCTCTTAACAGAAAAGATTAGCGTAACAAAATCTAACAAGAAAAGCAGGAACAGATTAGTGCTTCCTGTTTGTTTTTTTTTCAAATACTTTTACTATTAATTTTCTTTAATATTTGAGAAAAAGGGGAAAATAGTAAAGGAGTGTGCAAGGGGATTTTACCTGTAGTGACTGTATTCTTCTGCCTGCTAAAAAAAAGTACATATTTCGCTTTTTCCCAGAGACAAAAAGAGAAGATAAAATTCCCAGAATGTTGCTGTCTTCTGGAGGGACAGACGCTTTCAAAAGCATGTCAGAGTCCTCTATCAGTATGAGTAGATTGCATATTGAAACTGTTTATTTTGCCAAGATTTTTACCAGATTTTGGTTTTAATCTTATCCTTTGGAAATTCTTGCAGCCTGGAAGCTCAGCACCCAGGGAAGTGAGCAGGTACTGGCTTACATTATTGGTTCATAAATTCCAAACATACACATATACCTTACACCATGTTACACTGTTGCCTCTACAGGGCATGTCTATTATAAGCCTGAAGGGGCATAATGCACAATGCCATGTCACATTTCTTACATCTAATCTAAATGAATCCTGAGCTAGAAATAGTCCTCCTGTTCCTCTCAGTGTGAGGAAAACATCCAGCTTGCTCACATTCAACACATAACAGGTGAATAGAATGTGTGGGATGTGTACTTAAGAGATCTACCCAATCATTAAAGAACACAAGCTTCAAAGGTAACAATATTTTCCCTTCCTACAGCAAGGGATTAAATCCTTCTGCTCCCCTGTGGTAGACACAGTATGTATCAAACATTCAGAAATTCCAGGAAACCAGAATTTCTTTGAAATTATCTATTTTTGTGCTCTGAAAAAACCCAAACAGCAATTTTTCTCTTCAGTAATTTTCCCAAGAAAACATACCTCTGTTTACCATACTTTCTTCTCTACTTAAAGTGTGAAGACATCGTTTCTGATCTAAGAATGTGTTCTGAAATATATTCACCTTTCAAAGTTACTTATGAGTAGTTGTATTCCTAACGGCTAAAGTTATTAATTTCAATAGCTGTTTCTTAGTGTTATGGGCATAAGTTCCTGAGGCATTTCATCCCATTGTTTAGATCTTCGATGGCAAATATAAGCAACATAAAATACCACAGTGCTTCCAAACTGGCAGAACTGTAGTGAGTATGAAAACATGGAGTGAAAATGAAAAAAATGGCATTAAATTCAACATGACTTATACATGAGATTTCATGAGCAAAATTTACATGTAGACGGCTATCAAAAAATGGATGTGAAAAACAGAGTTTGTAATTTACTAGAATGTTGTAGGTTATTCTGGTATAGTATATACCATCTATCTTTAATTTAATTTTGTTTTAAATAAAATGCAGAGATTTGTTTTTGGTTTTGTTTTTTCATTTTTTTGTTGGCAAGATTATTAAGCATTCTGTTTTACAGAGCATTGATACAGTACAATGAAGTTTGTTCTTGTATATGAGTATCCTGGGAAGTATCCATTGACAGACTGCAGACAGGACAGTTACTAAGTCAGAGACTATCAACACAAATGAAAGGAAATCATAGAAGGAGGAAGAAGATAATATTTCATCTTCAAAAAGTGATAAACATTCCCACATGGAAAAGACATATATTCAGCTAATGAATAATTGGGATATCAAAACAATTATATTTTCTTAGGCAGTTAGGATTACTGGCAACTGTTGCATTAAGCTAGCTTCCCATTTCCCTCTACAGCCGAGAGGTCCTTTAAAGTATTTTCTGCCAACACACAACAACAGACATTAGCATGTCTGTGAGGAGTATGAGAGAGAACAAAACACACAATGGCAAGAATACCGACATTTTGAAGTCTTTTCTAACTTTTCTGAGCTATTGGATATTATTTAATTAAAATATGTCTTTAACACTCAAATCACATTGTAACTGCCACAGAAAGGCAGTATAAGCCGTCATACTCTGACAACTGTCATTTCTTGCTTCAAAAAGCATTTGATACAGGCATCCATTCTAGATTTAATATCTACAATGCTTTTCTCCTCTTCAAGACAAATATCTAATTAAGTTTATATTTGTATAGCACAAAGATAGTTTTATTATATTTATATTTAGGCTTAAAAAAGGCCTCAGTTCGGAAGAGGAGTTCAGAACATTATTGGATGGATTTTCCGGTATTAAAAGAGACCACAGCTAGCAATGCATATGTGACTATTCAGGGCACTTAAATATGCAGGTGTTGACTCTCCACATTTTAAGTATAAAATCATAGTCCACTGAAGTTCAGTCACATGAGAATCTGCTGGCTTGTCCCAATTCAACCCCAAATCAGGAATGGAAAGGTCTCCAAGAAAGATGGTTATGTTCAACCATTTCCAACAACCTTGTCCTTTCTTCAGTTAATTGTGATGACAGCCGTGGGGAGTAAAGAGGAGCAGGACAGCAAAGGAGTTCCACATCCACACTGGCACATCAGAAAGTGAATGGCAATGTACAGTGAGGAGTGCTGGAGGTAAATGTGAAATACTGGCCTGAAGCCGTGGAACATGGCCAAGAATCTGGGAACAGCAACAACATCTAAAGCAGGCAGGCACATGTTGAGTTATTTTACTGAACCAGGTAAGGAAAATTCTCACTGCTGAAGAACATCTTGAGAATTTTGTATCCTTGATTTTTTACAACCAGGAAATCTTGTATTTGTTCTAGGCAGAGAATTTTTATGCTAGGAAAAAAAATGTTAAAAACTTCTGGGTCTTAATTTTAATTCCTACATCTCTTCAGAAATAAGACAAGTAGATACTTAAACAAAAGCTTATTCATTTTTTTTCACTGTCTTTACACTTGTCTGTGTGTGTCAGAATGATGAACACTCTTTTGTTCCACTTCCAGCATCAATTTTGATAACCTGCATCAGCAGCATAAAAAGGGATTACCCTTTTATTCAGAGAAGATCAGCAGTTAAGAGGTTAATCTGTTAAATCTGTTATACTTTCAGTATACATAATCAGTTGTGGAAATGAACAGTATTGCAATTCCATTTTATAAAATCAAAATTATCACTGAGGTCACCTGAATAACCCTTGAGAATAACAGCTTTAAAGAGAGAGATGTGTTTGTAATAAGATGCCCATTATCTACTCCCACCCATTGGGTAACCTGCTTTTACCCTCCAACCCCACTGGTCTGCCATACTGAAATGTCTGTGAGAGGTAGTGTTTCTGGAAATGACACATCAAAGGCAGTGAATCTGCTCAGCTAGTGCTGAAATGTCATTTCTGGATCCCAGCTCCTGAAGCAGCAGCCTTCTCAGGAGCAGCAATCCACAGGGACTGCAACACAGCCCTAATTTAGAGAGGCAGCTGATGGTGGGGAGCTGGGGAAGCTCCTAAGCCTTTAGATTAGCAGCTATACAAGAAAATTTCCAGGTGCCAAGGGATTTATCTGTTTAAAAAGACAATTATTACCATCCTCTGTGACAAGATAATTGGGCACACTCTAACTTTGTGTCTGCCTGAAGTCTGTTCATTTTCCTTGAGCATGTGGCCTCTGCTGGAAGGCTGATGTTTATTCTTCCCAGGCATTTCTCAGACACTTACTTCCTTCATATATTTTCAGTGCAGTGTTTCATGATTCTTGGCCATTTAAGCACCATTTTTTATTGCTTCCACTCTCCGTTCTGAATTTGAAGATAGTAAAGCTTCTGTGATCATGCTGTTTCTCTATCCTTCTTTCCTCATTTTTCAGCATGAGGTACTTTGACATTTGAATGCAGATTTTAAAAACAAAAAAGTCTACACAAGTAGCCCTAATCAAGAGTAATCAGAGAACTAAAAACATGAAATATCCAAACTCTTGGAACTAGTGAACTTTTATGGACATATGAGAGCTCACGTGCAAGAGAGGCCTTGTGAACATCCTAATTAGAGAAAAAGCCTTAATCAGAGCCTTCGATCAACCACAAGAGATAAGTCTTAGAAAATGAGGTGTCATTGATTCTGTTTCAAGGAATTATTTGTTTAAAATAGTTGACAGTGAGACAACTCATTGCTTACACAGGGAAGGACGTACATTTGGTCAAACTTGAACTCTGTGGAAGGTTTCTGGTTTTCCTCTGTGCTCATATAGTAAGCAGTGCACATTTACTACAATATTCTGGGTTCACAAAATACAGTTATTCGAACTCTTTAACACTGAGATGTATCGGCTGTAATTTTGGGTTTCGAGCAAATACTTGTGATTGTTTTTAAATGTCCATTAAAATTCTATCATCAATTAAAATGTTGAATGTGTAATTAAGGTTGATGGGTTAACCTCTAATCCCTCCTGCAGCTCTGGGGCTGACTCTGTAGGGAACCTACTTCTGTATGATACGTAAAAGCCCAGCAACTCATACAGGGTCTTATTGGGATTTTCAAAAAGGATGGTGTGCATGACTTCCTGTGTGAAAGTGTTTTGAAGACAAAAAATGTGACAGATATTAAGAAATGCAGCAGTCTTTAAAAACAATTTCAATCTATGCCATGTCTTAAGGAAATCAGCTATGTGGACTATAATAGTACTGTTACAATATATTAGTTAAACAGAAAATAGTAGTAAAATGTTAAGTACTATGAAAAGGTCTTTCCCAGAAATTTGTTCATGTTTCAGCGTGGTGTGAATTCAAGGGAATTAATGCCATCTCATAAAATTCAATACATTAATGAGCAATTTAAAGTTCACCAGTCTTCTTGCTAAAGTCACCTTTTTCTTCCTGTCACAGATTTTGATGCAAGACAAAAGACAATGCAACCACCTATTTTTTGCTTTTTCACATATTAGAAGGGAAAATAAACTTAGGTCTAGTATATGCTCCTTGAATGGAGAAAGAGCAAAAAATTACGGGGAACCCCACTGAACACACAATAACAATTTGGAATACAATGTATGAATTTGAAAAAAAAAGTGCTTGGAATAAAAATATTTTATAAAAAAGGACACTTCAAATTAATAAGAAAAAGCAAAACTGGGATTAAATCAGGGTGTTAGAAGCACAGGTTATGTTGCATAATTATATCTACCTATGCATTTCATTAAATCTACCTAAATACAACTGTATCTATAACCCAGAAATTAGTTCTATTTCAACTCTGTCACTGACACATACAGACTTCCAGTGTGTCTGTGTATGCTAGTGCTGCTATCTACAACTTTATGTGATTTGAAATAAATTGCACCTTAAATTTGAAAGCAATTTTAGGTAGTTTAGTGTGCAGTACAGATCCTATATTTGATATTTAGCAACCCTGAGATCTTTCTAACTTGTGAAGTCTGCATGTCTACAAACTAGTGTGGATATGTTTGTGTTTATTACCTTTATCCGTGCATGCCTTGAAATTACTAAATTACAGGTATTTTACATGTGTCTTACAGTGCAAGACAGATACCGTTTGCTAGTACAATTTATCTTGAAACACCCTGTTTTACAAAATTACAGAAAAGCACAGCAATTTGTTCTTTTTTTTTTAATACCTAAGACTATGGCAAAATCTTCAAAGCCCAGAAGATGCCTTCTAGCTAAGAACTTAGCCATGTAATATACAATTTTCATCAAAGCACTAGCTTTCTGGAAATAGACTACAATTGTGGATTTAAAATTTTTATAATGTTCCTTACTTATTAGCTATTTTGTCTTTTGTATTTTGACCTAATTCAGCCAGCAAAGGCATCAACTCTTATGTAAGATTAGATGCACATACATACACATACAGCAGCGCAAATCAGATTAGCTGCAATCAAGGTAATTTTGTTGCACAAAATTGTTCATCTGTGCTTTGCAGCTGCCTTTTGGATCTAGTGTTTGATCCCAAGTAACTTAGTTATACGTATGTTCTTCCTTACTCCTGGATAACTTAGGTTTTATTTTAATACACAATCATCTCCTTAAAACTCAGGACAGAGAGTACTTTGTATTTAATTTTGCTTAAATTAATCCATATCTTATTTTTTTGTTTTTCTTTGGTACAGTCCAAAGTTCTTTAATGGAGATTATGCAGAACTGATGTTCCCAAAACATGAGGCAGTCATCTAGACTGCCTGCTGTCCAGCAACTCTGCCCGTTATCAAAATCTATTTCCTTGATCTGTTGTTATGTTCATTCTGCAATTAAAATTAGGATCTGACCATTCTCAGAGTGCTAAATACCACTCAGTGAGAAAGCAGGTGCCTTCCTTATTTAGTGCTCCTATGTACTCAAAATCTAGATGGACAAAGGGAATATGGCTTCTCATAAGCTCAAGTAATTCTGTCTAGAGAAAACAAACAAGCAAAGAAACAAACCCCAAATAATCACCACCACTCCACCAAAAAAGAACAACAGGTCTGGAGAACTTCAAGATCACAGTGTTTTGTAGACCTGTCACTCAGTTTTACAAGAATCTAAAGAATCTAGGCTCTTCCTAGAAGTGGGAGCAGTGGTCTGTCAGGTTTCCTTAGTCTGTGGGTGCTCAAAACCATGATCCCTAGAAAGTGCCTGAACTTATGGTTCAGATAACTTATAATTGTGGTTATACTATAATATATAGCCATTACGTGTTATCACAACGGCCTGTGAATTCTGGCAGCTGCTACACTTCATCATTTTGAAACTAAGGTGCTATCAATCCAGAAGGACAACAGTCCAGAGGACAAGGAAGGTGAGCCCCTACTTTTGCTCAGGTTTTCAACTCTTAACTGCTTCTTGGACAATTATTATTATTAATATCTGTCCATTTTAACTTCATAAACCTTTATTTCTTATTTTTGAAAGATAAAAGGTTGTATTTCTTAGTGAACAAAGAATAGACTCTTCAGTTCAATTTAAAAGATGTGGCCTCCTCACCTCATCCCTTAGAGAGAAAAAGAGTTTAGTTTCTAAGAAAAGGGACTTGGTGTCACGAGCTATTTTTCTTCCATGAAAAATAAAACAAAGGATGGGAAGAAGCATTTGTATTTGGTATACAGAACAATATTGACACTGAACACAGATATAGTGTTTCTAGGCATGAGATAAAATGAATAAATAGATTTTTTTCAAAACCATTGATGTTCATAATTTTTTTAGGTTTATCAGTATTTATGATGAGTGTTATTTATGGTAATTCTTAAAAAGAAAGAAAATATTACATTAAAAAACCTGGATTGGAACTCCAGATTCTATGTAAGAAAGAACCCAACTCATCCAAAATGTTATCCTTGTAAATGTAGTAAAGATCTTTCCAAAAAGAGGAAACAAAAAGATTAGGAAGTACTAAATGACAAACTCATTGTTAAGCCTATTATCTACAAGCTATTGTCCTTGTGTAAGTCAAAAGGACCGTAATATCTGGAACAATCTCTAAGAAGCCCTGTGGGATTTGCCTAATTCTCCTTCTGCTTTGAAATATCAGTGTTTCTGCAATTCCTATGAGGAAATAACCTATGAATAAAACCACAGAGTCATACGCCACAGTGCAGTTTTGTCCCCTAGGTCTGCTTTATGAGTAAATACAGCCATTCCTAAGAACCATCCATCCCAGAATTCCCATTCTACTGCCCCAGGACTGGAATTACTTGCTCACGACTCCACAAAAAGCTGTAGGAATGCATACTTATACATATATTTATATGCATAGATTACATATATGTACTTTTATATCTATATATAAGTAGCAACAGTTTTTCTAGTTGAATCCTTAGTTACTAATGAACCAACTCTTTTGCTAAAGACGTTTGGTGCAGAAGGAAAGATGGATTGCGACATTTTAAACTATGAAAGGATATTCAGAGCAGAGTTGGTTACCTAGTGTTTTCCTATACTGGGGTTCTAGCTGCTTAGTTTAAATGAACTTACTAAGTGGAGCCTGCACAACCTCTATAGTTTTACTGTCTTGTTCTTTTTATTGGCTTGTTAGATTGTAGGCATTGATCTCACTAATGGAAGTGGGTTATTAACAAGTTTTACTAGGAGCTCATGAGGGAACTGGGGCTGTTTAGCCTAGAGAAGAGGAGGCTGAGTGGAGACCTTATCACTGTCTACATCTTAAAGGAGGTTGTGGAGAGGTGGGTATTGGACTCTTCTCCCAAGTAATAGGTGATAGCACAAAAGGGAATGGCCTCAGGCTGCACCAGAGAAGGTTCAGACTGGACATTAGGGTAATTTCTTCACGGAAAGGGTTATGAAACACTTTCACAGGCTGCCCAGGGAGGTGTTTGAGTCACCATCCCTGGAAGTGTTTAAGTCACCATCCCTGGAGGTGTTTAAAAGACAGGTAATGCTTAGTGATATAATTTAGTGGTGAACAGATACGGTTGGACTTGATAATCTCAAAGGTCTTTTCCAACCAAACAGTTCTGTGATTCTGTGGTTCTTGGTCGGACTTGATAATCTCAAAGGTCTTTTCCAACCAAACAGTTCTGTGATTCTGTGGTTCTTGGTCTCCCTGTAAAGACTGCTACTCATGCATTGGAAACAGCACATTTTTACCGTCATACTAGACTTACTTTTCTATGTGTTTGTGACAATGCCATGTTTGGCATGATTTTACCCAAATCAGTCTATTCTTTGGCTTGGATACTCAATAGTAAAGAGCCTGATACAGACTATTTATTAAGACTTTTGTCCAGGCTTTAGAGTGGGCATTCAAGTAACATTATCTGTAGTATCTTATTTAAAGAGAATAGGTGTTTCTCCACAATTTACAGAATGGTTGAGATCTGTTCTTAGATACCAATGACTTGTCATGCAACCTCGGGTAAGTCCCATCTGTTTTCCTGTCTTCTTCATTGTATTACTTGAGCCAGCTAAAAAATTGAACATACTTCTTATTAAAAACTTGGGTCATTTTAAAAGTTACCAGTTTGGGAAGAATAAATTGAAATCAGAATTTCTTTAATTACAGTAAATTTCTGAAACAAAATCCTTCTATGGCTTTTGCTATGTGATGCAGTGCAGAGAACTCTGCACAAGAACTTCCTAGTAAGTGCTGATTTTCCATCAAGAAATATGTAAGTAGTGGTCATATAGTCAAGGTGATATCTCATGAATCTGAATATATACATTAGTAATATGTGAAATTATAAACAGATTGAAGTATTTAAGTGTTTCAGCAGCTTTAGAAGTTAATGGCTATCTAAATAGACAAAGGGTCTATATGATATTTAATGAAAGTCAGAAAAGACTTTGAATGATATAATAATATTACAAATGGTGTAAAGTTTTATGTTAATGAGGCTTCAGTAGAGGATAAAACAGTGTTGGTTTAAGCTCTCCTCCCCTCATCCCAGGGAATTAATGCGGCAGCGGGAAATTTAAAACTTTTCTCATATGGGAAATACTTAAAAAAAATAAATACAGAGAGTCATATCTGCAATTGCAAATTATATCTATTTTGCTGAGTTTCCTCCATGATTTGATAACTCTTACTGTAGCTGTCCCTGTACATATGGCAATAAATTTTGAAATCTCCAGAGAACTAGTAAATACAGGCAGATGCACTTAACTGCTGGTGGGCAACAAAAGTCAGTCTGCATGAAACTGTGGCACTAATGTAGCTCTTGATTAATCCCTAATTACATTTTTGTCATCTTAGCAGGGAGACAAAACTATAGCAGTTCCTAAATAGGCAGGCAGCATTTGGGCACCTAGCAACCAGCAGTTCTTTCATATTAGCTGCAGTGGACTCTGTGCTGTTACATGGAAGGTGGTTATGGATCACTGCTCTATTATTTATAGAGCAGCATTTACAGAGGTCTTCACAACAGTATATAAATTAGCAGCTTAATAGGCCATCGCTAACTAAAAACATGGCATGAGCTGAAGCATCAAGTATGAAATTAAAATGTGACTTGGAGATAATAATGTTTGTAACACACATAGAATGGAATGTTGATTTATTTCCCTGTTAACCATTTCACAGGCAGATTACCATGTGATCCTTTAAGTATTTTCACATGATGTGTGTGTGCCTGTCTCTCTTCATTTCTTCTACACACATAATGTGTGTCTATGTGAATACATAGACATACATATTTATACATAATAAATCTTTTATGAAGTTTTTTTCATATACATATATATTAAAGATTAGTGTAAAAGCTTGTCTTTTTTCTTTCAGTAGGCTAATACAGCACAGAAGTAAATGAGCTAGGAAAACAGTGCTAAAAGGGATCTACTAATTGGACAGCAGGCTGCAACAACACTCCAAGTATCTTCATGAAAGGACCTTGTTAGCCATCAATCAGACAAATAACACTGACTTTCTTCTGCCTCCTGTTCTTTGGTACGTTGTCAGTGAGAAGACCCACTCCAAAGAAAGACCTCACACCTCTATCTGGTGTCATTCAAAGTGAGTAAGATTCAAAAGTGATTAAATACATAAATTACTGGTGGCAGGCTGTGGTTGAATCCTTATTTAATTATCTAAAGAAAGACATAAATTAATGCTTAAATACAAATAATACTGGAATAAGAGAATAAGGTTATTAAGAATATGAAAAGGTAAGCAAAGGAACTGCAAAAACATAAAGCTATCATTTGCAGTGCTTCCTTAAATAAGTTAATGCTTGAAAATGAAAGACTGTTCTGATCTATGCTTCATTGGCTCCTGAAGCTTCTGCTTTGCACCGCACTTTGCTTTCCCCTTCTGAAACATATCAGAGAAAATCCCTGTATGGCAGAGTAGACCTCACAGCCCGGGCAGACAGAAGATGATGGAGGAGAAGGAACTCAGTTGCATTCACTTTCCATGTTCATGGAGCTGGCTGATGAAATAGCCAGAAAAGGGAGGCTGCTTTGGGCACTTCCATCCACTGAAATCAATATCAGAATCTGTATTATCTTCAACGAAAGAGGAAACAGTCTTCAGGTTTGTCTCAAAGAACACTTGACTAGAGGTGCTTTACTAAGTTATGTTTCTAGACTAGTTTTACTAGATATTTCTATAGATTTTTAAAGAGATAGAGATGTTAAATATGGTGTATCTTCCATTATGTAGGTAATGATATTTTAATTTATGTTTCTAGCTTAGCATGTCATTCCTCTCTCAAAGTGAGCCTAGAGATGACACACTGTCTGCATGCAGAGATTACCCTGCAATATGTTTTCTGGTTAAAACAGAGGTCCAGTGGAGGGTCACATCACATACTAATTTCATAAATAAAATTAGTTATTGAAAATTGGGATTTAAATATTTTAGTACTATCCCGTATTACTGTGCTGTAGAGTTTCTCCCAGCTGGCCAGGTTGCCCATTTCTCAGTGTTGTTCACAGATAGCCTTATGTGGTCATCAGCACAGAACGAAAAAGCGGGGTCTTAGCTGGGCAGGTAACTCTACTGCTGTAAATAATATTTTCTTTAATTGTCTGTGCCTTGTTTTAAGCTTAAAAAAAAAAATACCCCAAATGAGAGTAGGTAAGCAGCCCCCTCATTCATTGAGGATTGCTTTCTCCTGAGCAGTCCTGTGAGAGTTAGCCTGATGCTGATTCCTCCACTGGAGACATCCAAAACTGTAGCTGTGACCCCTGCAACCATTACTGTAACATGACAGAACATTATGTAGGACTTTAAATAGAATATATGTTACAGTACATACATTATATATGCTTTAGCTATTGAATGGGAAGTCAGAGACCTGAGCAGGTGACACTTGAGAGATTTTCATGGGTGAAAGTGTATAAAAGTAGTTTCTTTTTTCATACACAAATAATTGGTGAATTAGACAAAGCAAGAACAAAACAAGACTAAGCAAGGCTGATGAAAAGAACTTCTTACAAAATCTCATATCTCTACTGAAAAAAGTACATTAATCATCAAACTGCTCTCATAATGGTACAAGATAACTAGCTGTTTGATTTCTATAATGATTTTTCTATAATGGTGTTGGATATGACACTGAGTGGCTGATAAATAGTTCTCACTGGTTAGGGTAGTTGCAAAGCTGTTTGAAAAGTGTGGAACTTGCAGCTGGATCTGTGTGGGGTCACATTTAAAAGTAAAAAAAGCCCCATGTGAAAGAACTCTGCATAGGTGCAGATGTACCCCAACTTTGATCTAACTATGGAGCTTATTTTATCTGGTTGCTAATTCTATTTACTGGGAAGGAAATCACTTTTATAAGTGGAGACCTAACTCCATTAATTAGGAATTTTAACCTTTATTTCCTACTTCAAGTCAAGGAAGATTTAAAGTTGAGACTTTGCATTATATAAAGTTCTTGTGCAAATATACTTTGTAATTCAGAGAACTATATTCTGTCACCAGAAAAAGGAAATCAAAAGAAAAACATGGAATGTTGTGAGCTCATAGTAATTTTTATTACTGTATGATTTTACAGCTGCACAAAATTCAGGTTGTTAATATATTTAAGTGTTCATTCCATGTCTTGATATTTCTGTATTATTGTCACACCTACTGATCTATGATTTCACATAATCATTTTGGGAAAAGGAACCCAGAAGATAACTGAATGAAGTTTTTCAACTTAATCAAATTATATCTTCAGTTCCAGGTTCATGTTAAATTAGTCATAAATAAAATAAAGATGTTACTTTTAATGTATTTTATTTTGCTGACATTTAAGACATATGCAGTTGTAGCTACAGAGTTGCATTTATTACACTCAGCACAGAAGAAATTAGAAAATTTTAGTTAATAACTTCAAAAAAGGACAGTAAAGAGGTCGCAAATTCAATTAAAAAGATACATTGTCATTTACTTCTGATGATACAATTTCCAGTAATTTGTTTAGTGATGACACCTTGGTTTTAATGAATGACTTTGAGCAGTATCTTTCAATGAAATCTCTCTCTCTGGTGAATAATTTAAAGTAAATGAATTCATACTTGTATCTATACGAAAAATAAAGTCCTTTTATTAGTCTTCTAGATTTATTAGACATGGATATTTAAGGATTAGAAAGAACATCTGACACTAAGGTTTAGGATCATTGGAGCACAAGGCAGATTTGGCTGATGACTTCAGTCAGGCAATTTGTTTACCAACCATTATAAATTTCATTTCATAAAGTATCTAGACTCACAGAATCTATACCATATCTTAAGTAATCTTCAGACTTGTCTATGTTTTAATAACGTTCAATAGATATTTCATAGTAGTATCTTTTCTGGGATTTTAAATACTAGATACAAAGTTCATATTTTTATTTAAAAACGCAAACATGGAAATACTTATCCCTTGTAAATTTAACTTAAATGATGGAAATATCATTCCTTCCAATCTGTGAAATAACATAGTTTCAAAATATGATATTTGTTGAAATGGAAAGTGGTTCTCTATTTTCAGAAAATAATGAAGAGTGTTTCTGTGGGATTGGTCAACCATGTAATTGATAAACAGTTAGGAACATAAAAATTATATTTATTGATGAAAAAGAATTCATGATAAGTAGGAAAAGAGTGTCCTTCCATTTTGAAAAAAATATCTTTTGTAATTGCTCAGTAGTTCTAATTTTTTTTATTTACATCCATTGCATGTATAAAATTTCTCAAGGAACTGACTTATTCTGAACCATCACAACGTTTCAAAGAACAAAAAGAATATACTGGGCTTCAGATACCAGAACTTGAAAATGTGCGTGTGTGTGAGCGCGCGTGCATTTGAAATTTGAGTGTAGTTGGGTTTGTATCTCCAATTTCTTAAAGTAGTTTCTACTTTCTGTGTGCACCTTTTTTAACATTTATATTTGCTATTTGTGTAGCATTTATAAATGAAAATTCTGTACATGCAAGCTTGCAGCATAAATGAAATGTTTTTATATAATTTTGTTTATTTCTCTGTATGTATGTGAGCATACATATATGCATGTCTGCATAGTGTATATATACCAAATTGAAAATGCATTCCTCCAATGTTTCATATCAATGGAGGAATTAGTTCATCTTGAAATTTCCCTTTGAAAAAAGGAGAAGATTCCCTCCAAATGTGAAATAAAAAAATTGGAAGAATCTTTGTGTTTTTGTTTTTAAAGTTTCTTGTAAAACAAAATTTGACTGGTGTAAGAATAACCTTTAATCAACCAGTTATCCTAACCTAGTCTCTGTGTAAAGGTCTTTACATGGCTACTATGTAATTCTATTGAAGGAAATAAACTGAAGTTTCGTTTCTTTATTTGGACAAACAGTGAAAGTATGGACTTAAAATCATGGTGATATAAGCACAGGTGGAAAGTTAAGCACATGCTGAAAGCTACTCACTAAATATCAGCTTGGGTCACTTTTAAGACTTCAGTTTTTCATGTATATTTAGTCACATTAATCCCTGTAGTAAAAATAATAGCAATAAAAAAGGTTTACAGTGCTTTATAGTGTGTATTTTTAGAATAAGAGTGCTTACGGACCTACGTTTCAAAATATCTGCACAAATAGCTAGCAAATACGTATAAGCCATAAATCAGAAAACCTGACTATAAAGTTTTTTGCCGTAGTCCACTAAGGGATTTTTCTACACTACAAAGTGTACACGTAAACTTAAAGAAGAGGTTATCTAAGTCTCATGACAGTTAGTAGGAGTATTTTTTTTTGTGTTTTGCTTTTGGTGACATAAGAAAACTGAAAACTGTTCCACTACATCTGCAGTTGTTTACGTAACAAAACAGGAATTTGGCTCTCCATTAACAGACTGAGAAAACATACTATTTCCTGTGATACTGAATTTTCTCTGTTAGAATAAAACTTAAACCCACTTTGTCCACTTTAATATTTAATAGGTAAAAAAATAAACAGAACATAATGACAGCGGAAATACAAGCATGCTTTCTTAAAACCATAAAATAACTCTTATGGAGGAGAGTATCTGCCCTTACCTGTACGCAGTATACCCTAGTTCACTACATGTTTTAAGAGGGTGAAAGATTTTCAACAGCAGAAAGTGTAAATGAGATATTGCACATGTTGAAATCAAAAGGAATTCTATCCATGCTTTCAGGATTGTCTTGTTTAGTTGTGGCTTTTGAATGCACTGGAAATGGCTATTAGTGGAGAAATGTCACATTTTCTTCCATAGAGTGTGGTGCCTTTATGATAAACAAGGCTTTAATATTGAAATAAAAATGCTGTTTTCTTAGCTTTTGTGACACTAAGATTTTGTGACAGAAGAATTATACCCCCAACTCCAATACACTCTTCCATAAAAGCCTGCTTGGAAGAAAAGTAGGCATAAGCTTTTGTGGTTGCTTAAACTTTTCATAGTGAAAGGTAGCTTTAGGAATACCATCTCTGAGAATATGCCATAGATTGGTTACTAAAAAGGAAAAAAATGAAGAATTTATTTATTTGAAAATTTTGAAATTAATTTTCTACTCAGCTGTTCACTTCAAAGTTCCTTTGATTTTATCTATCAAAAAACCCCTAAATATACTTAATGAAAATTGAGAGGTTTTTTCCCAGTCAAGACACGGACATTTCTGGCAAGAACTTAGAGTAAGCCAGTTTTATACATGATTAATTCCTCTGACTTTAATGAACATACACAACCAAGTGTATGGCTAAGTTTTTGTCTGCTCACAATCTAATTGATAACATGTAGAAGGACTACAGATGGACTCTCCCACTGTGTTTAATTTGTGTAGATTTGGTTACTCGTTTCTTCTTTTCACATGCGTTAAATGTCTTTCAAAGGATTTATTTTACAGCTGCCACTCTTAGCCTGCAGTTAGTGGTTTTCCTCCTGCTGCAGATGAAACCTCAGAAGAGCAGCTCTGAAAGGGAGTGTTGTTTTTGCAGAGAAAAAAGAAACAGATGACAACAAAACTATCACACAGAAAAATGTCTTTCCTTTATCATTCTAATCAAACCTCATTTTCGTTTTTGAAACCCTAACATTCCACCTGGGAATACCTGATTATCAAAGCTGAACCTGTGGCCTGACAGCATGTACAGTAGTCTTGTGTGAACGCCACAAAACAGATCTTTGGCTGGCATAAATAAGGATTGCTGCATCTGAATGCAGTGGACCTATGTTGATTTGCACTAGCTCAGGGACTGCTTCTGTGTGTTGATTTACTACAACAAATTTGAACCCATTAGACTTACACCAGCATAAACCTGAAGAAAGCCAGTGGTGAATCAAGACCCTGTAGAAAGAAACCTTTAGATAGCTATTTGACAACTGTGGAAATATTGGCTGGCTCTCATAAGGACTTCATTACCACATCTGATGAGAATGCTGATTTATGGACATCAGTAAACAAATATCAGCAGAAAGAGTCTCATGGAATAAAACACAGAAACTTATCTAATATATGAACAGAGTATCTCAAGAACTGTATTTACTTGCACTGTCTGAGCCAGGCTAAGATTTAATGGATGATATTTCTAACATTTTGAATTTAAAGGCAGCTGAAAAGAGCAACACAAAGCCTCTGCGGCCTGTTGATATAAAGGGCTAGGGGCAAGGAGGATCCTAGTGCTTTTGGTTCATTCAATGACTCATCATGCAATACTGGGCTTGTCATTTGACCCTCTCTTGCCTCAGCTGGAGATTAGGGTGAAAAATGTAGGTTCCTATTGGAAAACAGATGATTTATAACAGAGCTTCCTTAAGTAAATACATTACAAAGAAGTGGTAAATCCATAAATTTTACTTGCACAATCATAAACAATGAAGTTGATGTCTGCAACAAATCTACTTTCTCCTTCATTCTTCAGGATGCTTTCTTGCCTTACTCCATTATTCTTATGTTAAAATCATGCATATTTGTAATAGATAAGGCACATAAGAGTAAATGTTACTTTCTGAACATGTAGTCTCTAAGAGTTACAAGAGTAAAAACAGATTACCACTCCTCTCATAAATCAGTGAAGACAGTGATGCCACTAATATATACTCCAATACCAAAAGTAGGATTTAAAAAACTTGTTTTGATGCTGTCTGGACCAAGGAATTGCAATTGCTTGTGATGTGTGCACATGTTTATGTTGGAGATGTAGAGCAAAACCTATTCACAATCTGATTTGCAAGCATTAGTACATTTTGTACTTTCCCAAGCAAATGTGTTGCCCACCAACTGTCTTGTACTGAAGGTAATTTTATTCAGTAATGAATTATATGCTCTTATTTTTGAATTACTTTAGAGATTAACAAAAAATACTTCATTTTGTAATCTAATCTCTATAAAGACCAAAATCAAACTTCAGGAAAAATAAATTAATTAAAAGCTTGAACAGACTTTATTGTTTTAATGTTACACTTTAATAATTAGGATAGATTTTGTCACTACTATTTTTCTCACCAAAGCAATCACAATAGCTTTGACTGTGACCAACAATAATATACAAGTGTTTTACCAGTGTATCAGATAAAGGATCTGTAGATTAATTTGACAGACTTGCCGCATACTGGGCTAATGGTATAAGAAATGTTGAAATGATGGAAGGGTTATGAAATACAGTAAAAAAATCTCGTAAAAATTAGAATTCTTTCAAAGTTCATATGATACCTGATTAAACCTATTGTTTAAATGCTGAGACAAAAAACCCACAAAGATCCCAATACTATCTTATAGGAAGAAGAGATTTTTTTCCCCCCTATTGGCAGCCTGTGGATGCAAAAGGTCTTGATATAGAGAAGGGTACAACTATAGCAGCAGCTAAAGAGTCTCAATCAGATAAACTGACATCTGTGACAGATAGCTCTCTTACACAGGAGTCACTAAGCCTTGCTTGCCTTTCTCACGGGAATGATCCACCACCATTACTGTATCTCTAATGCAGCTACTAACATGCAGTTTTAGACTCATTCACAGTTTGAAACAAGATCACATTTACAGTGAAAAGCCAAAGTCTTAAGTAGCATGAAAACTCAGTTCAGTTTTCCTTATCACTTGTCTTCTATACTTTTAATCAGGTGTTTTCTTTATTTGGGGTTCAAACGTAGTCTCATTGAATAGCCATTGATTTCTCCTGTCCCCATCCATTTTGCTACCTGTTATGCTACATAAATGTGTCTGCCGTGTGTCATCAAATAGAAGTTTAAAAATATTTTTCTTTTTTAAATTAGAATATATTGCTCTTTCATTTCACAAATAACACTGCTTACACAAATATTGACATGAAAAGTACATAAAATTAAGCATTGTATACATTAAAATGTATTTGTACTACAATAAGAAAGGATCAAATATGATTTCATAATGAATTTTCCATAGAAAATCAGATTATTAGGTATTCCCCTGATTACTGAATAAAAAAAAGTAATTTCAGACAAATTTCACTCTGTTCTGGGGCATTAGGAGAGTGTAATACCTGGAAGATTCTTGGAAAGGTACAGAAGGGGATGCATTTAGTAGAAAGAATTCATGGATTTCTGTATGAAATAGGCAAATGCCAGGAAAAGAAAGAAAAATAATGACACAATGGACCAAGGAACAGGAAGCATACACTAATAATAGGAGACAAATAAGCAACCTATTGTCAGAGTAAGAGAATGTCATTATTTCTTTCTGGAAAATCACTCCAAGTAGAAAGTGATATAAGGGTGTAAAAAGCATCCAGGAAAGGATTCTTTCACCAAATGAATATTAAAGCGCAATTTAAATCAGATTCTTAAAAGAAAATCTGATGTCACATTACAAATGCAAACAAATACACAAGAGGAAGATATACTAATTTAGAAAACAAGTTTCCTCTTGATTCACTTTTAACTAATCTGTGCTTGGATTTTGATTCTCATTGTCTTCTGATATACTCAAGGGTTTTTTCCTGCTCAAAAGAACTTTGTTTCATATGAGACACAAATGAACTGTGCCTACTCTAAAAGTGGCCTTATATGCCTCAGACAAAGATAAACCTTTCACATACTTTCCATGTACTTGTGTCCTTATTAGAATTACTTTCTGTGAATTTTTGTGTATTAGTGAAGCAAAATCTTCAGTGTCTTTTCATTTAAAGCTTCCATTTACTTGCAAAGAGCCTGGAAAAGTGAATGCTGTGGTATAAAAAATATCACTGAAAGGATCAATAGTAGTACAGATTATGAAAAATATTTACATTTTTCTGAAATAAGAATGACACTAAATACTAGTTGTAAGGATAAAAAATGTCTTGTCATGAAAGAAAGATATATTTATTAACAAAGTGCAAATTTCTTTTTATTCCCTGGAGTTCTTACAAATGCACAAGACACAGTCACAACACCTCCAGGAACTGCCTCAAAACAGATTATTGATATTCTGACCCACAGCTTTCTTGGAGGATATTGGGTATCAGCTGCCTCAAAGGTTGGCGCCAACCTTCCTCTTCTATATACCACAAACCAGAATTAATTGCAAATCAATCGAACAAACTACAACTGATCAGTAAACCAATTAGTAATTTTAGCTGTTCATCCTGTCTTCATTTACTAAAGGGAAAAATGTGGGATGAAGGAAAGTGATTTCTATTTAATATTTAGGATTCTTTTTCACCGTAATAACAAGGATGCCCTCTTAAAAAACATTTCAAACAGGGTCATATCCAGGCTAGGCAATTCCAGCAGTTCCATTACATTCTTCTTATAGTTCCTTTTATACTTATGTTTCTTATTGTTACCTATATTCCTTCTGATAATAGGCAAAATAGCATGCTTCTCTTGCTGTTCTGATTGCTGTTTTCTTTCTTAATCTATGACCAAGAAACAAAGAAACTGTGTAAATTGCTTGCATATGTTACCCATGGCACGTGAAATTTCCCATTACTTGCATAGAAGCATGGCTACAACAAAAGCAGAAGGAAATCCTATTAAATGCCTGCTCGTGGTCTTGATTCACATAAGGACATTGGGAAATGTTTTGTACTGTGTTGACCTATATATTGTATATTTTCCTGAAGACTGACCTTCCTAGTCTTCAGTGGCTTATTTACCTAAAAATTTATTTTGTTCTGGAAGTTCTGAAAAGACTATTTCAGAATGTTTTCTGCTCCTGATTATGCAGTTCTGGGCTACATATTGAGGCTGATTAGTATGTTCAAGTGGAAATTAAAAGACACATAAGGAGAAAACATGTAGAAAGAACTTGAATTTGCAGGAGCAGCCAGAATTTAGTCTTTGCAGATGTATGAAGTGAATGTGGAGCTGTAAAAAAATATGTCTACACTCTGTAGATGCAACACCCACATAATTTATTTTACAGAAAACCTGAAAGGATTTCTAATTCAATACATTAATTTGACCAGAACTGCGGGAAGGTAATATGAGGAAAACACAGATTTTTTTTTTTTTTAAAGTAAGTCAGTATATCATCTCATAAAGTGTATGATAATAATGATAACTGATAAGCATCAGATTTTTAGATGCATTTTACTATGGAATTAAAGCAGCAATAGAGAAAGCTAGGCAGATTGTCTAAATGACTTAAAAACTAAGGGGATAGCAGTGTTACAGCTACCTGTGCTAAGGTAGTTGCCCAACATACAGGACGTTTAGTCTTGGATCTTTCTTCTGATAACATTGGAGCAAGCTTTTGCATCCATATTCTGTCTCTGAAGTGTGTCCTACCCATGGATTTGCCACTGCTTCAGAATCTACTCAGAGCATTCAGAATTCCAATTCCTCCTCCTATGTCCTTTAACTACTATCCTGAGTCTCACAAGATTACTATTTCTGTTTCAAAACCAGGAGGGATCTGTGGCCACCTCTTGAGAAACTACCTGTATTCTAAAAAAAGTTTTTCAATTTGTTTTTCATTTTCTCCTCTGAACCATGGATGAAGAAAAAAAAGACATTGAAACCTGTACCTTCCATGTTCTAGATAAGCATCCTGACTCCTCTGAGTTTCAGTTCAATTTATTAAAAGTTTTATGTTGCTTAAAAGTGGATTTTTTCTTAAATTATTTTTTTTCAGTGGCTGCATATGACTGAATATGAATAATTCACAGTTTTAATGAAGTAACAATGCATGTTCCATCTAAACTGAATTAATCTTTCTTGTTACACAAATGAAGGTCATTCTGTTGAACATCTATTCAATTGAATTTATTACTAATGGTCAAAGTACGGCAAATTTTATTTCATGTCACAATAAGTCTTGGGAAGAAATACAGTTACATGAAAAAATCAAGTGCTTCAACTGAAGAAGCCAGAGGTAAAAAAGTAACATCTCAAATCAAGTATATTTCAAGCTCTCACAAAAGAGATCCTGAAACATTAAAATTCATATACAAGACTCCTGAAAGTATCCCAAAAAAATTTAAAGACACTCGCTTTGCAGTCATTAGACACCCAGGAATTTGATGTCTAGTACTGCCTAGTACTAGGATATTACTCAGTAGGCAACATTAAAAAATATTCTTTAACAAAAGTACAATTATTTTCTGTGTGGTTTGTTTTGATATTAAGTTCCAATTCATTTTGACAAACCAAAGAAACGTCAGTAAAAAACCTGAGTTTTAACACACATTCTGGGCTCTTAACAGTATAAATACTCTCTTACAAAAAGGAAAAGAAAGACACACTTTCCCAAGGAAACAGTATATTTTGTGTAGGATTGTCTATTACTTAAGTTAAAAACTAATCTCTAAAAGCCTGACTGATGGTGACAGCCACACCTTTCACCATCTGATTGAAATTAACGGTTTCTTTCAGTTGTCCTAATTATGACCAATGGGAATTTTGGAATTCACTAAAGGTATCTCAACTTGCTTTCTTGTTTAGGTGTTGGTGATATCAGTCTTTACTTTATTCAACGAACAGGTTAATCAAAGTTGCAAACAACTCCTTTCTTGAAGTGGTCTTCTCAAGAAGTGCTTGTATTGACATCTTTTAGAAGTACTTCTTAATAGAGAGCACTGCAACTAGCAATGAAAAGAAAATAATTTTTCGTGAAAAATTAATACATAGTAAGAGTGCCTCTGACAATATGAATATAGAAATACTGTCACTGAACAAACACTGAATAAGGACTCTCAGACATCACTAGTTGCTTTTGATAATGACTACACTTTTCTAGCAAGAAGGGGACACATCTGGAACGTATTCAATGTAGAGATACCACCTCTCTCAATGCAGAGTCCTAAAGGAGTGATTCATAGTTTATAAGCTGGACATGTGGGGTGAGAGACCAGGATGATTTAGAAAGGAACTCACAGCTAGTATAAGAAGCATCCTGGCTGCAGTTACAGAAATCTCATGCAAGGGAAACATCTCCCCACGCTCTGAGACCTAGCAGTGTTTTTAATTCAGCACAGCAGTACTCTGCCCTTCCTGAGGACACTTAAGCAAAAGGGTTGCCTTTAAAACACAGTCAGATGAGGAAAGTCTGCTCTTTTGTTTCATGCTATGGCAGATACAGCATGCATCCAGAAAAAGGCAGATGCAATCTTAGTTGCTAGAGCATCCTGAGATTTCCTGAACTCTTTGACTGTATTTAAAAATATATGTTTCAATAAAATGCTGTAATCAACAGACTAGTTGCAACCACACTGTTGTAAACTCACATACCAGGTCACATTCACTGACTATTTGTACATATCTGCAACTCAACTGACAAATACTAATATATGGCTAAAAAGTGCTGCACTGTGAACCACAGAGCATCCTGCAGCTTTGGTCTGCTGACTCTCCAGGTCAGAAGCCTGGCTGCATTTTGATGTGAGCTCTTCTTCACTAAATGCTCGTAGATGAGGAAAGTGAGCAAATACTTCAAGATCACGCAGCTGAGGCTTGTTGAAGGTTATTATGTATGATGCATCTGCTGCATAGCTGTAATTTTACAGCTATTATATACGACAGCTCTTCTATACTAAGAATTTAATCTGGTTATTAGACACATGCCCATAAATTTCAGACTTTCATTTTAAATTAATTTCAAGAATATTAGGAAGATATAAATTAAGTTTTACTATATTTGAGAGAAAACTTTAGTATTGAAGTTTTATTGTAAAGTATTTAAAACCTCCTAATTTATCTTCATTGCTATGAAACAAATGGTTGTAGAATCATAGGTCATTTCAGATAGTCTTTTATATGGTGTCATTCAGGAAATGATGTATTATTTGACTTTCATTGAAGAAGGCAAAAAAGTTCTTGAAATAAAAGTTATATAGTGGATTTTTTTTCCTTGGGGCATTAATGGGCCATATATCTGAAAGATATGTGTGTGGTGTTTCATCTTTTTTAATGTAATTATTACAGAGTAGGTGGAGGATTTAGACATTACAAAGAGAAAATTACATTGTGCTTCAAATGTGCTTGCAGTTGCAATGGATTTGGCTCCATTTTCTAATGTGTTTGGGCAACTTGAATTGTGAACGTGTTTAATACATTGGCCTGTATTCCTGTTGTTAAGAGTAGGTTATGTAGTGCATATACATATACTACTGATGGACAATTTGAGTCTTGGAATATTTCACTTTTCCCTATGCTTTCATTTTAATATGTACTACACAGAGGAGGGACAGTTTATGATGATTACAAGGCCTAATTCCCACAATTCCATTTCTCTTCCTAGAATTTTCTGTCCTAGAATTCCTGAACAATAGCAAACCTGTCTGCATCTCTGCCTTCTCTTTGGGCCTTTGGTGCTTATTGGTGTTGTCTGTCTCCAGGTTTTGTGTCTGCCTTGTCATCATCTGTGCAGTTGTTTACACTTCTGCAGATCTGCATTAAAAGTGTTAGAGCTCTACCAGAGGAAACTATTACTTACTTTGTTCTTTACTAACTACTGAAAATTTCAAAGCTGCAGGTCATTGTTTCTGAACTGTGTATCTGTGCTCTGCTTCACCTCCATTCGCTCCTTGTCATTTAGCAAAGGAGGCAGAGCGGTGACACCGTGGTAGGTGTAACAGGGAGCCCAGGGACACACTGGAAGGCAGGAGAAGGTGAGACCGTGGGGTTTGAATGGATACATCATGCATGGGCACTTTGTATAACCTCATTGTTTCTTTTGAGATCTTTACAGGTATAGCCTGGAAGTGAGGAAGACTAGGTTATGGGTTTATGTATTTAAATATTGGGGTCAGCAGCTCTTTTCTAGTGTAGGTGCGAAATGTCATAGCTTGTATCTGTACCTAAACTAACTTGCATCACCAAAATATGTGTCTTTGCTTGTGATAATTATTGGAAGCAAGACTCAGTATGAGTCATCATCCAGACCATGTCTAGTTATGAGCAGCAACTGGGCCAGGCTAACAGATCCAAAACAATAAAACCCTGAGACTGTGCCTGTAACTCCTTTTATTTAACAAATTTAAAAAATCAACTATAATCTCCTTCAAAATGGTTCCCTTCAGAGTTGACACACAACTGCACATGATGACGTGAATTTTCAAAGCAATTCTGCGGATCATTTTCTGAAAGGTTGTCTAGGATCTTCATTATTTTTCGCTTTCAGATATACTGAAAATATGTTTTCCTTTGAGCATTGGCTTGATACTTGGGATCTTTTCATCACAAGCCTCAGTCAGTAATTGAAAAGTTTCCATTCTAGATTTCTTCACTTTCACAAGAAACTAAATGTTAACTCACTGTTCACTTTTCCACACCACATTTTCTAAGACTAAGACTAAGAAAATATTCATATTTGAACATGCATCCACTCATACTGAGTAAAGCAATCCATTTATCCCTTGTCTCACTGTGAGAAGTCAGAACATGTTCTAAATTATCTCTTTGTCTCTCCCCTTCCATTCTTAATTCTTGAAGTATAAACTTAGTCTGATTGTTTTTTGTGTTAGACCTTGTATAACTGTGCCAGAGGGTTTCTTAGCAGGTAAGCAGTATGAGAATGGGTTGAGCTCAAGTCCAAGCCCTGTTTAGTTTGCAAAAGCAGCCAGACAGGCAGCTATTGTAGCAAAGTAGAGGTACACGTGAGTTGCCAGCATACCAGAAGAGGAGGGGGGAATGGCTGAAGAGAGCAGAAGGACATCCAGATCCTAATGTAGTTGGTGTTTACACTATGGCACTGACAATTATAATAAAATGTAAATTGATTCGAATCTTGACGAAATCTCATAATAATTTAAATATACTTACAATAACAAAATTAAGTGCCTTAAATGCCCTGATTTTGCTACCAGTTGGTATGGATCAAGACTGTTTTTTACAGTCACCACTCAGAACTGGCTTAGCATAAAAAAAAATAGTCCACATTCATAAACATTATGAATACATTTTGTTATTACTTAATTTTAACCTACACCCAAAAAGTATGTTCCCTTTCCAATCTTTTTGCCCTAACGTTCTGTGTGAGCTACCTACAAACTGAAAACCCTCCAGAAGAGACTTGTTAACATAAAGCAATTCCCTAAATCGAACAATTCCTCCTTCAGCGATCCTGCCCCTGTGTTGATAAAGTGGTATTCCCCTGTCCTAATTGACATTCTTTTCCATAGTGAGAGGAGAAGAAGTTGCCCAGGCCTCAGGGGCATTACCTTTCCCATATATATACACACATATGATACCTATATAAAAACTGCCATTAAAAAAGCAATATGGATTAACTTGGAGTCAGTTTCCTTCAACAATGAGGTGAAAGAAATCCAGAAGAGACAAAGTACTTCAAGGCAAGTTCACAAATACTGAAAATATCCAGACTTACTGGTCCTGTCATGTTTAATTTAACTGATAACGTAAACACTAAGCAGAGTTACATAGAATTATTGTATTTTTTTACCACAATTTTTTTTCTATCATACTCTACAGAACTTTAGATTGCCTTGTGAACTGAAGCAAAATGTGTCATTAAAGCCCTAGAAAGAACCTTATGTTTAATTACTTAGACATATAGAGAGATTAGGCATCTTAAGATAGAAGTTCTTTTCTTCTAACATAATTTTAATTTGCATCTGTTTTCTCCTGTTATTTTTCTTATTACTGTTAGGCTTTGGAGGTTTTCAGAGTTATATTTTTATACCATTCTGCATTATATAATTAAATTCACAATAGGCCTTAAAAAGACTTTATAACAAAATGTGTGTTTGAAAGCATTTAATGTAGATTCAAAAGAAATATACCTTTTTCTCAAATATGTCACAGTCTTTTCTCCTCCCCAATGGAAAATGAATTCTTAAATAATTTCATGACTTTAACGATAGAAAACCATCTTATTATTTCAAATAGTGAAATGAATCAAAGCAGTTTTCTACAGTTCTTTCATTTACCAAGAAGCAACCACATCACTAGAGTGAGTTGGAAAATACCTGTCAGTTTCCACATTTCCCAATTAACTATAAATTCTTTAAGTTGAAATAGTTCATGATGATGTATTTTATGGTCTATTCACTTAGAACTAGTTCAGAAAGACTTATTTTCAGAACAATAGAAGTTTCTTGGTCTTTTCAAAATAACTTTTTGGTATTTGGTTTTAGAAAATTTCAATAGGAGGAAGAGAGATAAAACTTCAGGATTTAAAAGTATTTAGAGATGTATGCAAGTATTATGATGTGATCTTAATAGGTTTAACCTGATCAATTCTCACAAAAAAACCTCTTGTGACTGAGTTTTTATTTAGCTTCAGGATAAAATATATGGTTCAAAACTTACACAATGTCCATGGAACGAGCAGATTCATATGCCTGACCTTGTTGTAAGGCTGGTGTCTTATGTTACATATAGTTTAATGTCTTGGCACTCATTCAGTTTACTTGTGTCTCCTTGGCTTTCCACAAGATTTTTTGATAAGCCCTGATTGTTTTAGGAATTTTATTCATTTTTTCAACATAATATCACTTTTTTTCACCCTCTACATCTATATCTGGTGCTAAGCGTATTCATTTACATCATGAAGAATCATACTCAGCCAGACATCAGGAAAATCATCAGTTTACACCTTCCTGCTCACTTGTAGAGGAAACAGCATCCATGAGGCTGATCTCTGGAAGTCTTAAGAACATAATTTCACTGCACATATCTCTGCACTAATGTGTGGATGGTTATTTGTTTCCCCATGGAGAATGATTCTCTGGAGTTGCCCCACAGGATTCAATGAAGGGGCTCTGGTGCTAATTCTTGTTACAGTACTGAGACTCCTAGGCCTTGATTTCAGTCAGTTTGCCTGTTTTATTGATCTGATTTTTAAGCTGTTTGCCTACATAAACTTCCAGCATTGCAAGTGTAAGATTAGGCCCAAACCACAAAAAAACCTCTACAAAATATTGATTTACTTTCTGATTTGGATTTTGTTGTTTTATTTTGTAAATTGGCAACTTGATTCCACTCTGCAGGTCAGTAAAATTATTGTTTCTGGCTAGTTGGTCTTGTTCTTTCAAAATTTAGTGCAAAAGGACTGTAAATGTTACGTTTTGTATCTCCATGTCATGGCCAATGAAACTTTGATTTACAAAAGCTTATTTACTACAACAGAGATATCTGCAAGACCGACTACTGGAAATGTGCTGAAGGAAAATGTAATATACAAGATGAAGTGATGTAGCAAGATGAATAGTAATATAGATATTTATAGATCCTTTCATAGGATTCTTTAAGCTTGTAATTCTAAAGGTTGTTACTGTGTTGGGCAGGAAGACTCTGCTTCTTGATGCATGGCTGGAGCTTTTCTTTACACACACAAAAATAATGACTTCTGGACTCATTTACTGTAGGATTTTGGTCTTTATTCACGCTGTGGGGAAAGACTGAAATGATTAAAAATTGTCCAGACAACCACAGAGGTGTGTTAGAAAAGCTGCTACTGCCTAGGAAGTTCCTCTTTCATTTTGTGTTTCTGATGCAGGACACAGATGCAGCATAGTAAAATTTTACCCTTCCCTTAATTCCCTATTCCCTTCTTGTGAAAGAAAAATCGCTGTATTTTTGACCCTTACTTCTCTAGGGGAAATTATTTACATTCCCATTAGTGATTCTTTTGCTCCTACAGTCTTCCTGTATCCTGTCCAGCTCTAAATGCATACACAGGTCTTCCCCTTGCACACAGATACAACTTAGACCTCCTATACATGCCTTCTAGAGCATGTCTTCAGAGCTCCTTGCATTTGATAGTGTCACAGCCTTCTCTACAGGGTTTTAGCATGAATTACACCTGGGTCCCTGGAACAATTTATGCATCCCATTCATCTAAAGTCCTCTAGAAGGAAAGCCTCCTTCTGATCTTGTGAAGGGCTATGGGAATTCTTCATGGTGATCACAGAAGGACTGCATGAACAGCAAATATACAATGGGTAAAATTAAATACCATGGGAGCTGTATCAGGACTACAAACTGCACATCTTATGGAAGACAGTATGTCATGACAAGTAAAAATAAAATTTCCATTTTCATTTATTTTAACAGTTTTGTTTCTAGCGTTGGAAAAAAAAATAGGAATAATTAAGCATTAGTTTTGAATAATAATTAATACAACACACTGCATGTTCATTATAACTCTTACATTTAATGTTGGTTCTTCTCTTATCATCATAATGAAACTTGCTTAAGAAATGTCCAAGGCCAGCAAGAGTGATGTTTTTAAACCAGTCTTATGGTCTGTTTCTACTAGATATTGCAGTTGGCATATCAATGGAGTATGCGGGAAAAAGTATTTTAGAAAACATTAGAGGATATAAAGTACAAGATATCAAGCTTTCTAAAGTCTGTTTTCCAGAAAATACTGCTGGGTTATTCCTAGGACTGCAAGTCTAAATTTTGCTGTACTTGATGGAGAACTAACACATTCCAGTGAGAATCTCTGCTGTGATATCTCAGAGCTGACAGGGTATTTGTATGCTAAATTAAGTGACATGAAAAGTTGCAGAGGGATTCAGTTAAAGAAGAATTGAAGACCTGTAATATAATTAATGCTTGTTAACATGAGAGTGGTTTTTCTTTTTTTCCCTTTAAATAGGGCCTGCCAAACAAAGACAATACTCTCTTTTGATAGGATTCCAGTTTGGTTGACAAAGATAACGACGAAGACTTAATAGGTCTAGACTTTTAACAGTGTTTGTGGTAATATCACATGTCATTCTCTTTGAGACACTGATGCTGTATGGTATCACTAAAACACATATTAAATAGGTTAAAATTGGCTATGGGGAGATTTTCAAAAAGTATTTGTCAGTAGAGAAACATTGTCAAATCTGGAGTCAGCATTGGGACTCCACAAATACCCAATGCTACTGAACATTTTAACAAATGACCTGCAAATAAATGTGAAATAACTGCTGCTAAAATTTGAACATGACACAAAAATGATAGATGTCTACTACTGATGAGGACAGACAGCCATAATCAGTCGTCCAGGGCAAATCATCCAGGTGTGTTTTAATACAACCAAGTATAAAATAATTTACTAAGGCATAAAGAATACAGATGGCATCAACAGGAGAAAAACTTTGGTTCTTAAAAATTATGACTATATAAAAAGATCTTGGTTTTATGTAGATCAAATATGAGGCCTGAACATGACTACGGTAAGATTTAATTCTTGGTTGCCTATATGAAAAATGTAGCTCATGGGATCAGGAAAAACATACCTCTTCTCATTTCTGGGACCATATTTGATTGTCTAGGCTGATGTCACATTTTGAAAAGATTGTGCAACATTAAAGAGGATACAGGAAAGATTATTTACTGGAGAAGATATCTCAGAAAAGAAAAACTCTTAACTCTATCTGTTTAGCTTATCAGAAAGAACAATGATTACAAGGTGGAAGCCAGATATTAATGATATCTTAACTCTATCTGGTTGAAGTACAAAAAAACCCAGTAGCTAGAAGTTAAGCGGGACATGTAAAGTAGAAAAATATATTAGTGTAAAAAAGATTTAAGCCATAGGAAAAATCACAAGAATTGTGGACTTTCAATCTCTTGATTTTTTTCACTGACATCTGGTGGAAGGGATTATTGAATTTTCCTGACTTCAGTGGTATAAGCTTGTATTCCAAATTAAATATTAGATTGTCACTTATAATGTGTTCTTGCTATGCAAACTGTGGGCATCACACGCACCCATTAACATCAAACACTGAAGACAGATTGAAGTCTTGGATTGAGACTAATTTATCCTCTCTTTTTCTTCTAGAACAGAAATGATCTCTAATAGAATAGTTGTACTGGATATGTACTTAAACATTCATCAATTTCTCGGTCATTAAGGGTGAAGATCACATATATTGTAAAGGGTCATGATTTCAAATAGGAGATCGTAATGACTTAGGAAATTAAACTGAAAACAATGATGCTTGAACACAGAGGGCCTGCCATCCATTCCCTAGCTGAGATGTCTAGAAAAAAATTTGGATAACTTCAATCTTTGTAGAAAAAATAGGCTTTTTATTAGCTTAATAGAAAATGCCCTATGGAAGCCTTGATTTGAATAATAATTCATGATAAAAGAATTCCAAAGGACTGGGGGAGATCTAACATAAACTCAGTCCCTATTTCTTCCTTACGTTATTAAACTAGATTTGGTCTGTCTGGCAACATACCACAGATTTTGCATGCTTATATGATGTGTTGAGATAGCAGAACCTCTGAATTACGGGTGATTTTTGAACACCTTCCATCCCATGCTAGCAAGGAGCAGCTGAAGGAAGACCTCAGATGTTGTATATTTAGGAAACCTATGCATTAATTACTTATGCTGCACTTGACTTAAGAATATTAACTATGTACTTAGATAAGGGTTGAATGAAGGGGAAAAAATACAAAGGAAAAGAACTATGTGCTATCAAAATGCACAGGTTGCTGTTAATCACTACATGCATAGTGCAGAAGGTGGCAGAAAAGGGTTGGAGAGGAATTTGTGCTGAGCCAGATGGAGTTCTGCTGAGAAGAGTCTGATGGATTTATGCAGATGATCTGGAAACTCATTTTTGTTCCAGTCAACCTTGGCCCACAGAGTGCTAAAACCTTTAAATCTCCAACAGATCTTCCTATTCAGCTTGCACCAACAATGCTAATTTGGTTTCTGAGCAGGTCTAGAAGTAGGGAAAGTGATTTCTCAGCATTTACATCTGAAGTTGCTCTACTTGGTATAAAATACACAAATAGTCTCTAAAGCAAGGATGCCAACATGTTCTTGAATGAACGATTTTCTCTTCCCAGACATTTTTCCTCTTCCAGTGAACTCTTAGATACAATACAGAAAGTGATGTATGTTCAGTCAAAAATTCTGAAGTAGTGCCAAGTATGATCCTAAATGACATTACAGGTTGGGTGATAAGATTTTGGGTCAGGAAACAAAGCAACATTTGTTGCCACCTTTCTGGGTTTTTCTGAAATGCATGGAGAGCTGCAATGTTCTCTGAGGTGTAGGAGTAGAGAATAAAAGTACGCAAAACAGAAGAAGAGCTTCCATCTAGCAAAGTTTTCTCTGAAAATGTAATATCTGGTACAATATTCTGTTTCTCTGCTGGATTTCATGGATATGAATCCCCCCAAAAAGATGGAGATTTAGTTAGATGCCTATGAATCCTCCCCAAAAGATGGAGATTTAGTTAGATGCCTCACCTCGAGGGGTTCCACAGCAGAGGCAGGACTTGATTATTTGTGTTAGCTTTCTTTTCTGTTTCTGTCTGTTCATTCCCTTCTACCAGTGTTCCCTTAAAGAAAGCAACAGGAATTTGTTGCCTGTCATTACATTTGTTGTTGCTGAAGTTTCTCCCTGCTTCTGTAGGACTTCCTCCCCTTTCCAGAGGCGTAATAAAAGCATCAGCAAATAATCAGTAAAAGAGTAAGAGAGACAGCAGCAGGCAAGTTCTGGAGAGCAAGAACAGACTTAGGTTTTCCTTTTTTTGGAAAAAAAAAAGCCAGAAAAATATACTTTATTTTTAATTTTTTATAGGTACAGTGGAAAAAATGTTGAATGTAAGCATTGCATAAATTCACTTTTCAGATCTCCTACTGCTAGTGAAGTTTTTTTCCCATAGAATTCTAAGCAACAGCTTTACAAACATTTCTAATTCTAATTTTAAGAAGTAATCTAGATACTTCCAGATGCCAAACTAGATGCTAAAACAGATAATAAAAGTGTTTGCCCACTGCTTTTCAGGCACATAATAGATTTAGTAAATACTATGTGATAACAAAGTAGAATGCAACCAAGATTCAGTACATTATTTGCTGAGTGACAAATGAAGGAATACATCATTTCAGATTGAGCTACCAGTGAAAGCCATAAGGTTTGCACCTGTCACCACTGAACAGAGATTAGTTACTTAGCATGTGAAACCAGGTCGGTGCAGGATGCTGTTTCACACCAGGCAATCTGGATACATGCTCAGTTTAGAAAATATAGTTTCTGTTCTCTTCTACCATACGATTTAGTCTCTTTCACTTTCCCTTCCAAGGAGGACTTTTCTGTGACAGCCTCCTATACTTTGCCATATCCAAAAATATTTCACACAAAGTTTATTACCTTTTGACCCCTTGAGATAAGCCAGCATAATGCGTGAATTTTGTTCCAGGTTTTCTATGCCTCTAAAAGGAATTTCATTATGGGATCTAGCATGGGCTCACATAACTGTAACTGTTAAATTCTTCTTTTTTTGGACCTAGAATACGTGCAACGACAAAATTACTTTCAACAGTGTAGGGGTAAATTACTTTCTTAAAAGCAGATTTAACTATTTAAGTTCCTAATTTTTATGTGTAATGTTGGGTACTTGCCTGTAAGATGAATGTTTTCTCCCTGCCATAGCTAAATTGTATGTAACTCTTACATAATTACAGATGTATTGTCTTCCTTTGCAGGATAATCATAAGTCTAACTTAAAAAAAAACTGAAGGCATTTAGATTAAACAACCTAGTAGATGAAGTGCAAAAGTACCACAAGAAATTATTCCACATACACGATGAACAATTTTGTCAGCCCTTAACATTGCAACTATAGCTCCAAGATGGAAAGATAGATGTCTTTGCTTAAAGATGTTTATTAGGATGGAACAACAAAAAGAGAAGTGGAAAAAAACCTTCCACTTACAGTTAATCTGCTAAGGATACATTTTCTCTTGCAACTATTAGGACTACATCATTCACATTTCTTGGCTGAGAGGTTTCTTGATCTACTGATAATTTAATTTGGCTTAACATTGCTATTACACCTGGCACATTGGTGACTGATGGATATCAGAAAGGAGCTGGGCATCTCTGAGAGTGGTGCTATATGTCTAAGATGCCAAACCAGGAATCTAAAATTGAGTCTCTGGTATTAAACTTCCAGACCTAATAACTTTGGTTGCATATATACCAATAAGGATAATGAAGTTCCCTCATACACTTAAGTTTCCTCTTCTCAGGTGTACATTCATTGTGGTTTGAGCTAAATTAGAGTCAGTTTTCTAGTCTCCTCTAAGTCTTGTCCAAGTAACTTCATTTTCTGAAAATAACTGCATATTTTTGAGACAACGTTCTCTCTAGAAGTGATAACACAGGGCATTGATATGTAGAAAGGCCAATGGTTAAACTTACTCCTATAGTAACAAATGTTACCCTCAAGGTGGCAAAAAAGGTCACACCTTCCGGGAGGGGTAACAGGAAAGGGGAACCCAAACTGACCAGCAGGATATTCCATCCCATATATGTCATATTCAATATAGAACAGGCAGATCATGAGGGTCTCTCTCTTCTTCTGTGGTAGCCAACATCCAGTGAAGACCTCATTTGCCTCTTTGTTCCCAATCCCATATCCATGTATTCCTGAATCCAGTTCCTGAGCCTAGCTCCCTTCTTGCTCTAGACCCATTTCTTTGTGTCTATTCTACATCATTTGTGGTAACATATGGTCATCAAGGGGTGGAGTGGGAACAATCTCATGTATTTGTATTTTTTTTTACTTTCTTATTATTTTCATCATTATCATCATTATTGTTATTATTAATAGATTAAAGATGTAGTTTTAGTTTCCAGCCCACAAGTCTTTTTACTCTCATTTTCCTTTCCCTGGAGATGGGTTGGGAGTGGAATCTGGGAGTCCAAATGCTTGATTTTAACTGCTGAAATTGGCTGGGCCAGGGCTAAAGTGTGACTGTAGCCAATCTCTTACCTGGATTTTAAGTTTCAACATGAGTATTAGGCTGCTTAGATTGGTGTGAATATGCACACAGTTCAGAATAAAAGAGGCAGGAAGAGTGCTTCTACTATTACCTTTTGTACTCAAGATTTCTAGGCTACAGCTACCCATCCAATACGTAATGACTACTAGTCCTTGAGCAACATATCCTAGTGGTGATGCATGCTTGTATATCACCTGATTTTCCTATATTTCTTTTCAAAAGCACTTGCCTCAGCAGGACTGTTAGAATCTGAATGCCCTCCTCCCAGTCCTTTTTATTTTACTTGTATTTCACCTACAATAGGCTTCTCTTTGCATCGTGCTTGCTTTTTTTATCACCTTTTCATTTAAAAGACTGGGTCTGTTTTAAAATATTGGGGGTTTTCTTTTTTCTTTTTCTTTTCCTTCCAGAATGCCATGCATTTTACTTTTTAAAAAATACCAACAGTCTTAGCCAATGAGGTTAAAAATTTCTGGTATTGGAAGGCTACCCAACACTTACAGGAAAAAACTGAATGTGGAAAATACCCTTCCACAGTTCACTGAAAATTTATAATCAGGAAACTACTTGAATAAAACAGATAAACAGAAAGAAAGAGTCAGTACAAAAAAAATCCCTTGTACTTTAGCAGCTGCTGCCACCTGTACCTGCCTCATTCTAATTCAATACCTCTGCCACTGAGTTGTTGAAAGGGTTGATAACTTGATACTGTCTCAGTCTGTAGGAAAGAAGGAGTAGAGGTTTTAACCCAGACACAGAGCATTGTATGGGTGAGAGAACTATCATTACTAGTGCCAGAGTATATGCCATTTTTCAGTGAAACAACTATATGGATCTTTTAAGAAATCTGGCTTTGATATTGGCAAGCAGTCAAATAAAACCACAAAATCTTGTGTGCCAGTTATGTGCAGCCTTATGTGTCTTACTTTAGATCTACTGTATTTTCCTATTCTAATACTTCCTACATCACGAACACAGCTATGTCAAGGGATCCCATTATAACTCAGATGACCCGCCATAGTTAAAACACAGTTCAGGCTGTCTTGTTTCTTATTACCTATTATTTGTATTGAGGTGAACCAGCAGAGCCTTGAGGGCAAACTCTTTATAACAGGAACAAAAAAGGATCTACTTGTCCTAAAAAGATATGTATTCACACTAGGCCTGTCATCACAATGACTGTAACATGTGAAGACCTTAGACCTTGCCCTGTGCACAGAGCTGTAACTGTGAGCACTGAAACTCACAGAGGTGTTTTTGTCTCTGCAATCACTTTTACTTGCAACTGCCCAGAATTCGCACTTACTGGACACAGATCCTACCTTCACTGCAATGCAAAGCTGTGTTTTAACCACATCAGAAAATAACATATTTATTTTCCTGCCCAGTACCCAAAGGAGCTCGTTTTGCTCTGTGGATAGAGACTGAAAAAGAAGCTCCAAAAAGTGTAAGGAAAGATTTACTTATTTAGATTTGGAGGTAAGGGAGGTTATAAGGTAGCAGCAAAATAATGATGCAAAATTATGCTGGACAATAAGAGCCAAGTTATGGGACAGTTTTAGTACTTGGTTTCAAAACTCAAGTCCAAACACCAGATGACTGATTCACCAGTTTTCTTGAGCTCAAGAAAGAGTAGTGGGCAAGAAAATAGAGGTGAGTCATTGAGTTCACTTTGGTAGACAATATTTGTGTAATGTTTATGTTTTCCCACTGATGATACAGAAAATCTGGGGGCTAGTGGTGTAGCTAGCTGTACCTAACAAATATTGTAGGTACTCTGCAGCAGTGTCAGTGGACTACCATTTATTAGGCAAATAGGTCCTAAGTAGAGTGCCAGCTCCACAATGACATCATGATCCTAGTTAATGTTTCATCTACTAACTTTAAGATGTTGCCTGTAGAAGCCTGTCCAGATACTCAGCTGATTTAAGTGGCTGTCATACTGCTTATTTGTACAAGCATTTGCACCAACTTAAAGGCTTGATGTTATCATACACTACCTAGACAGTAAATCATAGGTTATTTTGTGTGTGTGCATGGGTGGTTTATTCACATTAGGTATAATTTCTATATATGAGACAGATTGCACATAGTCAGAAACTATTAATAAAATACATGCCAAAAGAAAATAAGTAATCCATGCACACAAAGTTTTTCAAAAACTTATCAGTGTACTATAATATGAAAATACAACTAGTAATGCATGTTCATTAACATAAAAAGGAATATTTATTCACACATGCATGTATAGAGATACATCTACAACATCGCATGTTGCATATGTCTCCCACCTCTTTATGATCTCTAAAAAAAAGAAAACTAAAGAAAAACTATTTATATCAGCACATTATTTAGGCTAATGAGAAGATTGTAATCCACACTTCCATTTGGAGGTTATATTTCGGGGACTACCTAGTTTAAAATTGATTTTCATAATTCCCTTTTCATTAGGAACTGAATCCAACATAAAAATTTTACATGATAATGTAATAAACTGATTTCAGTCATACTTCTGTGCTTCCTTTCACAGTGCAGAGGCTAAAACTTCCTTCAGTCATTACTTCACATTCAGAAAGTATTAACTGCCTTTGAGTGAGCCAGAAATACAAATAAGCAAAATTAATTGCACATCCAATTCCTCTAATGATCTTTCTATTTCCTTCCAAAGACCGATATCAAAGCTATGCAAAGCAAGAAAAGACCTCAGCATGCCAGAAATGTGCTACATTTCTTTACATTGTTGAATTTCTTGGTGTAAATTAGTGGTCTCAAGGAACCTGGAAGAGGATTAAGCTTCAATTATTTTTTTCCAGAATGGAAAACACAAGAAGGAATACACAGTTTAATAAGAAACTAATTATTGGAGAATGTCTCTTCTTACGAGTCTGTACCAGTGTTTGTAGATGACAGTACTCTGCCAAGAATAATAAACCAATCCTCCAAACCAACCATGAACATTTTTATGCAATGTCAGTCTGGTTTAGGCGCTAACCAATCACTAGAGGCAGGAGATAAATATTAAAAGACTAACTACACAGTATATTTTCCTTTTGTTTACATGTACCCTAAATCTTATAGACATGACACTATTTGCATGGTGCAGCATTCAGATTTTCAGTAAATGAACTAGCAATGTGGATGTTCTTGTTAAAAAACTGTTTGCTACAGAAAGTTTATTTACATGGATAATAATTGAAAGTATGAAAATGTAAAAGTTAATAGCCTGGAGGGACAAGTAGGTCAAAGAAGGATGCAAAACTAAGATCTGATTCTGAATCCAAGCCATTAGTTCAGTATTGTACCCTTGCCTTCATTTTTTCGTCTTAGCACTTCTAAGAAATTTGAAAATGTGCAACAGCAACAGGGAACTTTCCAGAGCAGTTACAACTGTCTTCTGGAAGGAGGTGGCACTTCTGGAAATGCTGCCAAGGAAAACAAGTTTCGCCCATCTGCACAAGTTAGGAATAAAAAGAAGGCAGCAGTCCAAGCTGCCAGCACTGCCACGCACTGCTCCAAGGCAAGTAGTATCAGGAAACACACAATGTCATGTGGTAAAAATTTTGAGAAAGGCCACACTGGGCTCAGTCTATTCAGAAACACCATCTGAATTGTGGTTTAGCTTGTGCCTTGCAGTCTTGGATTTACTTTTCCTGTCAAACTCACTAATATAGTCAGCATGAAACAGTGAGTACTTTCATCACTGACTGATGGCCTCCTGTGTGATAACCCTAGCACTGGTGGCTGGGGGAACAGCTAGATATTTTAAAAACTGGAAAAATTTAGATATGCTAAATAACCACACACACAAACCCCTTATCCAAAGATAACGAGTCATATCCTAAAAAATCACAAGCCTGAGATACACAAAATAATAATGCATCCTGACTTTCTTGTACCTGCCCTCTGTATTTTAAATCATTCAGGAGGTGGTAGTATTGTAATGGATTTCAGGGTTCTTACCACCACCACATGTTTAAGTCATTTGATGGTAATCCCACATTTCAGTGGTATGATTATTGCACTAGAGACTGTTCTTGTGTTTATTACAAGCAGATACAATGAGTGACTTGGGCTCCTGGGGTTTTTACTCCTGTGTGTCAGTATTCCTAAACTTCCCTACTTCATTATTTTCCTAGCGATCTGAGTGTAAAGTTTGCAGATTGTACAATTTTTCCATATGTGATACTGGGTGTGTTTTAGTTTAACTTAAAAGGGAAGACAAATATTTACTCCCAAGAAAGAAGATTTTTAATTTAGCTGAATAGTGTCACAAGTGAGCCAGTTAAACTAAAATGCAACAGAAGACTCAATATTTCCACAGTCAAAAGGTACAAAATAACAGGTGATTTTGGTTTTATCACAGAAAAGGCAAAACCCCAGTGCTCAAGGTTTTACTGAAACAGAAACATACAGAATCTGTATATGAAGGGACCTTCTGTCAATGTCAGAAGGTTTTGCCACCAAAGACAAAACAACCTGTGCCAAAAATTCGTGCAGGGAATTGACTCTTTCCTCACTACAATATGCTATACTGTGCTTATTGCAATTATCATTTAGCAGCACCAATCAGGCACTCCAGCACATGCAAAGTACAAACACCAGTTGCTGTGAACATAGTAGGATATCATTAGATCCATTATATTCCCTTCCTACATTGAATTCTCTCAAAAAAATGCAGAGGTAGGATATTAAAACCAGAGATTTTAAGAATTTTGGACCTAAGAAGTCTTCCAGATATGTATATATGTATAGTTAGATACTGGTTATAATTTGATCCTGGGATTGAGCGGTACAAACAGAACTGCAGCAGGTTTGTCCCACTCCACTCTAGCAGTTTTCCCAAGATATCCCCAAAGACCCTTTCCTCAACAGTACCAAACCTTTACCATGCTGCTCTGCAGCATATGCGGCCTTAATTGCATGTTTCAAAACCAGTGTTTCAAGAGGCTATGGATGTCTTTTCAACTTTTTTCAGTCAGAGAAATACACACGGTTGTGGATGTACATACATATTGTAGTCAGAGAGGCAACACATGGAACCCATAGAAAATGCAGACCAGCACCTCTGTGAACTTGTTTTAGACATAGGGCTCAGTCTGAACAGAGTTGAGCCACCCTACACACCTTGCCTGGGGACCAGAGATTGTTCTCTGTGAAGGATGCCTCTAATAGTGCATACACAGCCAAAATTATCATGTAAGGAAAAATGAACTTCTGGAGAAATTATGCTACCAATGTTGTTTAGAGATTGATTACTGTGCAGCTCACAGATTTGTGTATGTACAACCTCTCTTCGTGCAAGAACAGTATGGAAACGGGACATTGTTTGCATTTATGAGCATTTACAGTTTTTGGTTATGTATATCCTTCAGAAAGAAACTATTTTACCACAGCAGTGTAGTGATATTTAATGGAACTCATTCAAAAGCCAATATTGCATGTTTGTACTTTTCATTAAAAGGTATTGTTCTAATTATAATGTAACAAAATTGCCATGTCAGTAAAAAAATTTATTAAATTTTAACAACTCAGTAAGACATTCTCTCTCTCTCATTGTAGTAAAATGTTCTTTCTTCATCCACATGCAGTTTGCAGCCAAATCATTAAATTAAAATTATTATATTCCTTTTTCGAATCCTAGGGCAGAAAGTAATTACAAATAAGTGCATGATTCTCACTGAGAGGCCTAATATTCAACTAAATAATCATTGTGACTTCAACAGTGGAATCATACAGACTGTTTAATTTTTTTGAACTAAAATATTCTTTAAGAAAAGAACTAAATAATTAAGACTAGAATCTTAGGAATGAAAAGTAGCACCTCTTCCTGCTGCAGACCTGCAATTTATCCCTGGGGAAGTTATTAAAATTTTCTGCATCTCTATCTTTTATAATATGTTGACTGTTGTATTGTAAGTATGAAACTCTTCATGAGATACTTTATAATTTTTTTTTCTTCCTTTCTACCATAAAGAGTTTAATGTTGCCAAGGTAAATTACATTTTGAAAAGGGATCAGAATAGCTGATATTGTATGCAGTATAATATTTTTATTAATTTAATTGAAACACTAAACATTAAATTGTGATCCTTTGCAATTAAGTATTCTACAAATAACTGAATTTCAATTAAACATCATTACAAGTCTGAACTTTCAAAGAGCACCTATGTCTACCACAGAAGCAATCAGTACCAAAGGCTTTGGAATAATTTTTCTCAGAAATTAAGAGCAAACTGAAAAAAAATAGTCAATATTATGTCATTTTAGAGTTACAAAATTTGCCCACCAGATCCTACACAGATGGAGATAAAAGCTCCTCCAAGAGCAAAAAGCACATCTTTTTTCCTATTGCTACAAAATATTGATGAAGTGCTCTATTGAGGTAGAGATCTCATTAATTATTTGATTTACAGAAAAAGAAGACAGAGGGAAATGAGTGCCCTGCCTAATGCCATGATGTACCATCTTGAGACTTAAGATCTTTTTAATGTATTCTGCAGTGATGCAGCTGAAAGAGGAAAGAGGGATTTGAATGGACCCATTAATTTAATTGAAGCAAGCTCTGACAAGAGATAAAACATCTCGGGCCCTGAATCTCTTCATGTTGCATCAGCACTATAGTAAACAGCCAATGATCTACAGACACACAGACACATACACACACAAAAAAGCTAAACATATACATAGATGCTAGAGACCTCAAGGCCAGAGAATAGCTACAGAGGCAGAGGTGAATAGACTGAAGAGGCCTCCCTTCATGCAGCATCACAACGTATTCAGCATCTACTGTATTTGTTCGATTGTACTCCCATGAACAACGCCTCGTTTATGTATAAGTGATTCAGAATTCTAACAGAAAAGTTGCGTTTGTTCATTTATTTCCAAGCTACAGGGAAACCTGCTGTGTTTCGTGGTCATTTGAAAGGCATAGGGGAGAAGTAAACTCCTACTGCCCTTTGAATAAATTCTGATGCTGCTGTCTTTCAGATTTCTACCCCTGCCCTCTGTATGGCTGCCAGAAACTTGTTTTAAAAGAATCGCACTACTTTTGAATATGTAAGGTTTTCTTAGTTAACAGTTACCATGAGCATATTCAGTTAATACTGTAAACAATTTTTACTAACAGTATATCACCATGACTTTTTACCAATGACATGGAACACCTGGGTTCATATCCTATAATTACTTTCTATTAACTTAGAATTTACAAGAAATTACAATTTAGACTTGAAATCTTGATATCATGTGATTAGTGCCACAGGGTAAAATAGGGCTGGCCAGTCCTAAACTGCAAAAATTGATGCAGCTTTCCTGACCACCAAGTTACAATTTTGGCTTGCTACATGAGATCTAGGCTAATACCTGAGGAACAGAATAAGATCAGAATAGTGGTCCTAAACCTCCTGAACTTCTTGTGAAATTTGGTAATTGACTTTCCAGACATAGAAAACTAAGTAACATCAGTATTTAAAGTGCCTTGCTTACGATTAGCTCAGATAAATCTGTGTAAATGCCTCCTGTCTCTGAAGTGATCAAACTGAAATTCCTTTCAAAAAGAAAATGGTATTCCAAGAAAAGAGCACTGTAAAGATACAGCTCTGAGTATTTAAAAGTTTTCTGAGTTACTTTGCATCCCAACAGTCTTCTAAGCTTAAGTTGATTGAAAGATACTATTTTAATGGTTATGTCGACAAATAATAGGATTCATATGTGTACACAGAGAATATATGTTCCACTTTATTGAACTATATATAAAGATGTATTCAAAGAACAAAAATTTAGTTTTCTTGCCCTGAGAACATCATACTTATATTATTCTGTATACATTCATTTGCCCTATGAATTCACACTAAAGCAAGATCAAAATTTGGCCTGTGCTAACTCATCACAATCATATTTATGAACAATAAATTGGAACCAGTCTATTTTTTTAAAAAAGTTAAAAAAGAAAAGAAATAGGCAAAGAAATTGTTTCAATGAGTGAAAGAAAAATGAACATAATTCTTTTAAACCAGGAAATGAAAATACAGGAACACTCAGGTATCTGGGGACAGTGAGGAATAGAGGAGTTCTAGCAAGATTTTAAGAATTCAGGGACTGCTCTGGGAATTCAGTGGACTGCCACAGTAACCATTTTACTATCTTTGCATTTGTTTTTATAGAAGCTGAATTTCTGACATTAAGAAAACAGATAGTACAACTCAAAATTGAAGGAAACTGCATGAAGCCTTATATTCCTCTCTGTATCTAGCCATGCAAATCAGAGACCCTGTTTCCTATCCAGCTTCAAAAATTCAGTTAAAGTTGTTTTGTTCAGTTTTTATTTATGTCAATTTGACTTATGCCCTCTCCAATGACATGGTCCACATTCAACAATACAAGGAAGCATAAAAATTCAATAGAGTAGTCATAGTGAAACTTATACTTAGAAAAACAGTGAAACTATATCATCACTCCAAGTATGAGTCTTCAACAATTTTGGCATTGGATTTGGCTGTAGTATCAATAGGCTATTATTTGAAAACTATGTTGCAATATAAGCTAGAATTTTTATCTCTAATTTATCCTTAAGACATTGATAATTAAAAAATTCAATACACCTAATATAATATTCACCTTAAATGCTAGCTGGATAGCTGGCATTTGACCAATAATTCATTTAATCTGGAAAAAAAAAGTCTCCTTAAAGAAAGAAATTTCAGCTGATTATACAGATTTCTATGATACATTAATATATCACTCTATGTGAAATGTGTATGTTGAATCACATAATTCTTTATTTAGAGTTTATTAAACAAGGTTTGACCTTCAGTCTTATTATACACAAAACTGTATCCTCATAGTTCGATAAACCAAGTTGTCAAAAGTAAATATTTACAGCAGCTAGTAAAATAAAATCAGGTTATTTTCACTAATGGTCTACAGCGATCATTTATTTTTGAGTAGCTATATTCTTGCTGTCAAGCTGAAGCCCTTTTTGGCATTAGAGGTCTCATCCAATGTGAGTTCCTGAAGGCAGACTACTGATTCTGGGTGGTATCCTGTAGCTATTAAAATTGAATTTTCCAGGACAAGACTACCAGAAGCTTTAACAAATTCACTTACAACCACTCAGCTTTTTCTGACTGATTGAGAAACCAACCAGCAAACATGGCCTCATGCACTGTTGCTGAATGTGAAAGAATACCACGCTCCCAGCCCAAAAGAGAAGTGTGTTAAGTTATACCCTGTCATCAGTATAAGCAGCCGCAGCAAATAAACAAAGAACCTACAGTATAACCAATCTCCAGAAAAAGAGTGAAATGTGAAAAATAGACTATCACTGTGATTCCTTTTCTTGAAGGAGAGCCTCACGTAACAAAAACATGAAGAGTTATTGTGTCAAATAAGGCTACTTATGTATTTTTGGTTTAAAAAAGTATTGCATCTTACTCAAGGCTTTCTTTTCTCTTAAAAATATACTTTAAAAATCCTCTCAATGTTCCAGGTAAACAGAATAAAACTTCTATACAATGACTCTTCCATTGCAAAATTAAGTAGTGAAAATAGCAATTCACAGGGTGGTTTATCTGTGTACTTACTGCTGTACTGAGTACGCCTATTGGTTTTTTGTTTTAGCCCAGTTTGTTTCACTTACTCTATTGTTCCTCAAACACTTCAGTAGTGGATGCTAGGTACTAGTACTATGTTTTCTTATAACACAAGGCATGTATGGCAGAGCAACTTGCTTTAAAGAACATGAAAGACAAGCAGTAAGCACTTTGGTTTTTATAGTATATTAGTTTTTGTAGCAGGATTTCAGGTACTCAGCAATCACAGAATCACAGAATCACAGAATCACAGAATCACAGAATAACCAGGTTGGAATCACAGAATCACACAGAATAACCAGGTTGTAAGAGACCCACCAGATCATTGAGTCCAACCATTCCTATCAAACACTAAACCATGCCCCTCAGCACCTCGTCCACCTGTGCCTTAAACACCTCCAGGGAAGGTGAATCAACCATCTCCCTGGGCAGCCTGGTCCAGTGATAATGACCCCTTCTGTGAAAATTTTTTTCCTAATGTCCAGCCTAAATCTCCCCTGGCAGATATTGAGGCCATTCCCTCTAGTCCTGTCCCCTGTCACTTGGGAGAAGAGGCCAGCACCCTCCTCTCCACAACCTCCCCTCAGGTAGTTATAAAGAGCAATGAGGTCTCCTCTCAGCCTCTTCTTCTCCAGGCTAAACAGCCCCAGCTCTCTCAGCCATTCCTCATAAGGCCTGTTCTCCAGCCCCTTCACCAGCTTCGTTGCTCTTCTTTGGACTCGCTCCAGACCCTCAACATCCTTCTTGTGGTGAGGGGCCCAGAACTGAACACAGTACTCGAGGTGCGGTCCCACCAGTGCCAAGTACAGAGGGAGAATAACCTCCCTGGACCTGCTGGTCACGCCATTTCTGATACAGGACAAGATGCCATTGGCCTTCTTGGCCACCTGGGCACACTCCTGGCTCATGTTCAGTCGGCTGTCAACCAACACCCCCAGGTCCTTCTCCTCCTGGCAGCTTTCCAGCCAGGCTTCTCCTAGTCTGTAGCTCTGCTTAGGGTTGTTGTGCCCCAAGTGCAGGACCAGGCATTTGGCCTTTTTAAACCTCATGCCATTGGACTCTGCCCAGCAGTCCAGCCTGTTCAGATCCCTTTGTAGAGCCTCCCGACCCTCCAGCAGGTCAACACTTCCACCCAGCTTAGTGTCGTCTGCAAACTTGCTAAGGGAGGACTCGATGCCTTCATCCAGGTCATTGATGAAGACACTGAACAGGGCTGGACCCAGCACTGAGCCCTGGGGAACCCCACTTGTCATTGGCTTCCAGCTGGATTTAACTCCATTTCCCACCACTCTCTGGGCCTGGCCATCCAACCAGTTTTCCACCCAGGAGAGTGTGCGCCTGTCCAGGCCAGAGGCTGAGAGGTTCCTATGCAAAATGCTGTGAGAAACTGTGTCAAAGGCTTTACTGAAGTTCGAGAATATACATCCACAGCCTTTCCCTCGTCCAGCAGCTGAGTCTCTTTGTCATAGAAGGCAATCAGGTTAGTCTGGCAAGACCTGCCTTTTGTGAACCTGTGTTGACTGGGCCTGATCAACTGGTTCTCTTGCATGTGCTTCATGATAGCACTCAGGATCACCTGTTCCATGACTTTCCCTGGCACTGAGGTCAGACTGACAGGCCTGTAGTTCCCTGGATCCTCCCTGCAACCCTTCTTGTAGACGGGCACAACACCAGCCAGCCTCCAGTCCAGTGGATCTTCCCCAGTCATCCAGGACTGCTGGAAGATGATGGAAAGGGGTTTGGAAAGCACACCTGCCAGCTCCTTCAATACTCTTTGATGGATCCCATCCAACCCCATTGACTTGTGGGTGTCTAGTCGGGCTAGCAAGGCTCTGACCACGTCCTCTTGGACCATGGGAGCCTCATTTTGCTCCTCAAGCTGCGGGGTTTGTACACAGAGGGAACAACTTTCTTTACAATTAAAGACTGAGGCAAAGAAGACATTAAGTACCTCAGCCTTTTCCTCATCTCCTGTCACTGTTGTTCCTTCTCCAATAGGGACTGTATGGTCTCCCTAGTCCTCCTTTTTTTATTTATATATTTATAGAATGATTTTTTGTTATCTTTCACCGATTTTCCCAATCTGATTTCTAGTTGAGCCTTGGCCCTCTGATTTTTTCTCTACACAATCTCACTTCCCTCCTGTAGTCCACCCAAGAGGCCTGTCCCCTCTTCCAGAGCCCATAAATATTTTCACTAACGATAAATATTATTTTTAGGCTTCAAAAAACATATCTGGAGAAATACAAACATTTCTGTCATTTCTGTCACTTTGAATATTATGCAAAAAAATGTTTAGCATTGTATACTGAGGGCATTATTTTGGCACTGGTGTTCTGAAAGGAAAGTCATTAAATTCAGATTCTGTGCAATTAAATGCATCCAATGAAGTATGCAATAAAAGAGTGTGTAAATAAAAGAGTGTGTGACACCTTCTCCTTCATGAAATTATAACCATGCTCATCAAATTATAACTATGCTCTTAAATATCCAGATAATGAGACATCATCCTCAACAATATAAGATGTCCCTAAAGATCAGAAAAAGAAAGGTGAAAGTTAGAGAATCATTCCTTATTCATGACACCTTTAGAAAAAGTACTTTCCTTTAGGCATAGTGTTTTTCTTATGTATGATATACTTCAGTCATTAACATTTAAAAAATAAAGTAAATTCCAAACTAAGCAAAGGACCACTCACACATTCCCTTGTTTGCCTTTGAAACTGTGACACTTGGAGGAGACAGCTACTATGGTTGAAAATTACACATGATGGTATTCTGATGGTCCTCAGGAAACAGGAAAGTAGCACTTTAAATCAGAGTGAATCTACAGTCATTCTGCATGTACCAGTGAGTGTTTTCTGGGTTATGTTACAGCTTGCCCAATGCATAGCAGACTCCAGTAATGCTGGAACAGCACTTTAATGGACATTACGTATTAACTCACATGAAACACAGTTCAAAACAGATGTCATAAAATATCTCAGGGTACATATCCTCTTAGGAGAGCCAAATGCTATCATAACATATCCAGAGATTCACCCCAAAATATACAGCTTGTCTTTGTCAGCATATTCATGGGCAGACCAAATAATTTCTTCAGCTGCTGTAGTAACTGTTGTTATTCCAAGGAATTTCAAAAGGCAATTAAAATGGCATGGCAACCATAATGTAAGGTATTGTGTGAAGTCTTGAATTTTTTTCTTTAGTGAAGAGGCATTTTGTCATGACCAAGGCAAACAAAATTGTTTGAAATTACAGTAATAGCTTTCATGAGAATGTACCTTTTTATTCTCAACATTTAACAGCAATACATTGGAGTCTGTTGTTAATGACTGTTCTCACACTTCTAAATTTATTTTATTTCATTTCCAAGATCAGGCTCAACCATATAGTTTCTCTTTAAATGGAGTATTACTCAACACATATATATCTTCTAAGTAAAGCATCTGAGAAAAATCCAATTAAATATAAATAAATAAATCACAACTCTTAGGCATGATTGTAATTCACTAGTACGCTGGGATAACAAGTTGACATTTTCAATTCTATTTGTTCCTTTCAGTGATTTAATAAAGAGTCTTTTAGACTGCACCAACTGTACAGTAATGGAATAAAATATATAGTAGCATGACAAAGTCACCTGATTCATAGTAAAATCTATTCTTTTCTCCAATACCAGGCAGATCTGGAAAGAGGAGAAAGACAGTTCTCTTTCTCAACACTGGTTTTCTCCATTCCCTTCATTTCAATGTAATTTATGCTGCAACGAGTCTCCCTCCACTCATTCCCTTTACAAAATTTAGAGTTAAAATGGATTTTGAGCAGCATAGTTCCTTGGAAAAAAACTTACTCTTTCTCCTTCAGCTTCAGTGGAAAACAAAGGAAGGGTTTGAGTACACACTGTAGTTCTTCTCCCAGGTTAGCTGAAATTCTCCAGAGGCTAAAGTGAGTTGTTCACAAAGAAATTTCTATTGCCAGTTTGTAACAGGAGAAATCAAAGGTCAAACTCTCATTTCATAATGTTATCTAATTCTCTGATCTGAAAGTAATGGGACACAATGCCATGGACACAGCTGTTTCTATGATATTTTGAAAAGTGATATTTAATTAACAAATAAAAACTTGAATGAGTAGCCCAGTTCAGTCTTTTGAAAATTATGCTGGTATAAAATCTATGTAAAGACAAGATAATATGTGTCAATAAGAGAGCTGATTCTTTTTTTGTTACAGAATCCTAATTACAAAAATTAAAACTTGTAACCTAATTAAATTATAACTGTATTCAGTAACAAGTTTATTTTCCAGAAATAAAGAAGATCAAAATTTACTTTTATTTTTTAAAAAAGTTTGCCTCATTCTCATCTCCTTTCTGAATATGTAGAGATTCAGAATTCTCTACAATGTGACACTTCTACATGGTAAAAATATTTTCTATGGCAGTGGTAGGGCTCAAGGAGAATGGAAGCCAAGAGGGATGTGGAATGTCCTGGAAACAGATGTGGGACAGCAGCAGGCTTCTAGCTAAACTAGAGAACATAGGATTCTGGAGGGTGATGAGACTCCCCTAAGAGCAACAGTGGGTGTTACAGGCTTTGCAGCTATAGCTGTTTAACCTGGAAAAGCTGAAAAGGGGCATGAACTACTTCCCACTTTCCTGTGTCTTAAGCAGTTCAAAGAATCAATCTATTATTATTCAAGTAAAGTTGCATGCTTTCTTAACTTATGTGTAGAGGATAGTCTATTAGCTGCTGCTTCAAGCTTACTGAAGAATGCAAGAATGGAGTGATGGTGCTGTGTTCTCAATACTGGTACAGTCATGTGTTTGTTTATTTCTTCTTCTAGGCATTAATCTAGTTGCAAAGGATTTCTTTCTCATCCATCCCCTTCTCCCTACACACCCTGGCTCAGGTCTTAGAATTACTGCTCGACATATAAAATATTGTTCATAAACATGAAATTACTTTATAGAGAAATTTTTTTTAAATCCCTTTTGATAGATATACATTATGTAGTCATATTACGGAACAAAAACAGCCTATCAATTAATATATATTAGGAAGAAGAACACTGTTCTGTTTGGTCGAAGCAAATATTTATTTGAGACAGACTAAACTCAAGCTACTCAGATGTAAAGGAAAATATATACATGATAAAAATACCTTCATGGTTTATGCTTTATAAGCTACATGAGACTGAATGACAGGATAGATTCAGGGAGAAACAAATACAGATTATATGATGATACAGGTGATCACAGTAACTATTTGTGTATTTGCTTGTATATTCAGTGTCAGGCAAGTAGATAATGTCAAATTAGGATGAGAATAGCTAGCATAGATAATTACCACTGCAGTAGCTGAAACATGGTAACCTCAGGCCATATTTTATACAGTCCTAACTTGTTCTGTGTCTAGATTTTCTTTGCTTAGGTATGAAAGTAGGCTTTTTTTTTCCCTCAGATTTCCCAGTAATGCCATAGTTATAGGGGGAAAAAAAGAATCATGGTATACTAGTAAGTAACCAGTACTATCTTGGACGTGTGTTGTTATCTTCTCACAAATTTTGAACCAGTCCTTTGCCAAGAATTCAGAAACTGCACGTAATTAACCAGAGCAAAGCCCAAAATATGACCATGTGTATCTGTGAAAAAACTTACAGGTATTACAATCAGGACTTGGAATTAGAAATTATTTTATTTTTGTTTAATATGAAGTTAACTCTTTATTACCCAAGAAGTGTTTATTCAGCTTGTACATAATTCTACTTCAATATTTTTCCCTTTGCCTCAGTCTTGTTTCTGTCTCTATGTCATAACATCCTTCTGTGAAGGCAAAAATACATTATGTTCTTGCAACATAATGTTCTTACAACATAATTTATATATGTTTTGCATAATTGTATATTTTCTTTATTTGGATTACCCCACTCTTTTTCATCCTGCATGATTAGGAGTTGTCTTTTTGTCTTGGGGTTATTTGGATTCTAGTAACTGAAGGGTCAAAGTGCTGTTTGAGTGACAAACTCTAGCTGTACGAAGAATCTTAGAAAGTTCTTAACATAGGGCAAAAAAATCAACTGAATCAACTCTATAGCACTCTGCTCTGAAAGTCATCAGTCACTTTTGAAAACAGAATATTTTTTCTTTACATACCCTACTAATCTGTCCTTCTTGCAGAACCGTACATAGGCTTTCTTTGGTCTGTGTTAGGGATTTCTTCATGAATAAATGAGTTGGCATTGTGAGAGCTATGGACCCAGCCCTGCTCTGGGTCCTTCCTCCTTTAATTTTCTCCTCACTGGCCTCCTTCAAAAAACAGAACATGTTTTGGCTGCCTTTCTTACACAGCTGTACCTGCTCTTGCACTGTTTTCTGACATCATGTAAAGCTCATCTGTACTGTCAGAGACTTCAGTCTCTTTTACTGCAATAACGCTTGTAACCACTCTTTCTTGACAAATATGGAGCCTAGCCCAAAACAAATCACAGCTAATTTTTTGGATTCACTGCCTTGACTACTGTATTTTCCACCTCTCTTCACTTTTGGCCAAATGCCAAGTGCACCAGCCTTATATTACAAACTTTTGAAAACTGAGATTTGTAATGGAAGTGCTAACACAACCCTAGATATTGGCATGAACAGCACAACTATAACTGTGAAAAGACAGATGGGCAAGAAGAACACATGGTTGTTGAATGCAGGAAAATGCTGCGGTCATTAATTATCTCATGCATTTAAAAAAATGACTTTGGAAAAAGAAAGGTTAAAATGCTGAAGTAGTGAAAGCTGGTGAACAGAACACCACAGTTCATACCAATGTTCCTATTATAGCATCCATAGCTAACATGGAGATTAAATTTCTCTGAATAAAGACTGTGCTAAGTAGAATTGCTGTTTTCTGAGGGTCTGATATTAAGTATTGTTACTAAACAGAAGAAATTGGAGCCAAACTCTGAGAGAAGCAGATACAGATACTCCAGGTAATTTTTTCTAGGCTGTAGTATGGTTTCTAACTTTACACTGGCTTTCAGCAAGCCTTTATTTTCTTAGAATTAGACTAGTCACACTTTGACTAATATAATCCCTCTCTCTGAAGATTGTTAGCCCATGATTTTTCATACTACAGGTTTTCTGCTGTATGGGATAGCCTACCATGAATCACCTTGCCCCTGGTAAATCAAAAGCCATGAAAAATAAAGGAAAAGGGGAGGAAAATAGAGTTTTGAAAAAATACTGAGTCCATGTTTAAACAGTTGGAATTGAAATATTGATTTATTTCCTTTCTCAATAATTTGTATTTATAATAATAACAATTTCTCAAAAAAAAGCACTTTAAAACAAGTAAATAAATACATAAATATAATGGAGATGAAGAGTGTAGATGAACAGAATTGTATGGTTTTTACTAAATAAATCAGAAATCCATCACAAAAATAGGTGAGAGAGATTTCCAGTCCTGACTTTCTGATTTGTTTGAGAGACCTTCACATCTGTTGCAAAGGCTATATTGTTTGTTATAGTGCAGTCACTTGTGAACAATATTAGAGAAACATCAGCTTTTCAGCTTGGACAAAAAAATTAGGCTTAAGCTGAGCTCAATGTTTTCTACTGCCTGTTTCACAGACATTCTCTTTAAGTGAAGGATACTTTAGTTTTGATTCACATGCAGTTCTGGAATCAATGAACTACTTTTCTGCTGGGAGTGGAGCTGTCGTCATTGGCCTGGGATGGCCAATGCAATCCAGTAAGACTGAGTCTTTCATTCTAAATCAACAGAATGGTCTAGGCTGATGGCTAGAACTAAAATAGTTCGTTAAATGTTGAAACTGTTGTGCGGCTGCCTTATCTACGATAAATGTAGGTCACAATTCAGAGTACATATCCCTACATAACCCAGTCTAAAGGTGATGAATTAATATCATTCCAGTACCTTCCAGTACAAGAAAGGTAGGGAGGCACTTTTTACAAAGGCATGTAGTGATAAGACAAGGGTGAATGGCTATAAATTGGAGAGGGGAAGATTTATACTAGACATTAGGAGGAATTTCTTCACAATGAGAGTAGTGACTTGCTGGAAGAGGTTACCCAGGTAAGTTGTGGCTGCCTCATCCCTGGAGATGTTCAAGGCCAGTTGAATGGGGCCTTAAGCAGCCTGTTCTAGTGGGAGGTGCCCCTGCCCATGGCAGAGGGAGGTAGAATTAGATGATCCGTAAGGTCCCTTCCAACCCAAACCATTCTATGATTCTATGAATATTTCATGTGACCATATTCTCACATGAAAAAGGGTTATAATTATCAGAGATGATAATTAAACAATGGTCAAATTTCCTTATAAATTAGATGCCTTACACACTTGAAATTTCAGTGAATTTGTACAGATATTGAAGCAAGACAGAATCTCCTTCTCTATTTTCAAATGTATCTCTACAAAACATGCAGCAGGACTAAGACCTGTCATAAATATATGAAGTTTCCAGCTTAGCTGGTGGTCAATATGCTTTTCTATACTGTGATTTAATTTGATCCTTAAATCATTACATCTATAGATTTTTAAAATATTGTTGTGTGTTAGTTTTATACCTGTTGGCAGATAGATTTCTCATGGCTGTATAGTCACAGGATAGCTTAGGGAGGTGTGGAATATTAAATAAAATCAGCAGGCAGAAGGAATGACTCCACAGTTGATAGACTGCAAAATCATTAAATAGTTGGTAACTTAACTGTAAATGAAAGACACCAGCTGTTGCATGTGAAACTAAAAGAATTAGAGAAAGAGAGAGAGTAGGAGCCGTTCAAGATGTTTACATGACAAAGAAACCCTTAACTCCTGTCAGTGCATTGCTGTGTCTTAAACTGAAAGGATTCATAGTTATCACTTTCTTTAGACCTTTTGAAATAAAAGATATCTTTCGTGGTTCTATGCAGCACAAATTGGCAGGAAGAATCAAATGGGCTTCTACATAGAAAAGGACAGAAGAAAATGCGTAAATCCAAGAAAACAACAGAACAGGCCTCATGTCTTTCAAGCACTCTCGTTGTAGAGCAACGTATGAATTTGTATGTGAAAGCAGCAGGCTTTGGCTTGCCAGATGACTAAGCTGTGGACATGAAATGAGTAGTACATCTGTAATTCTAGTTTCCTTGTCTCTAGGAAGGTACACTTGATTTATCTATGAATGTATGACCTATGGTCTCAATACTGTTTGCTCCTGCATTAGTATCAATGATCCATCCAAAGATCCTACATCAAAAATTGTCTTTTATACAAAAGCAATTCAAATGACAGAGGTCTCTTGCTGGGTGGTTAGATCTAGGCTTAGTAAAATAAATTAACAGAAAAATTGAAAACAGGAATGGCATGAGTTTACAAGTGTTATTGGAAGTGTGAGCAAAAAACCTGCAAAATACTGAGCCAGATTTGCTAGGATTCAGAATAGTATAGAAGAGGGAATGGAAAAGCTGTTGTGGGCTGAAGATTGGTGTCTGGGCTACCATTTTCATCTCTGACTGCTACAGTGCAGTAGGGCACATATTTTCCTTACTGTCACAATTTAGAAATCTTCAAAGAACCTGTAGAGCAATTGAGTTACTCTTATTGTGAAGATTAATAAAGACTAATGCTGAGATCACAGACTGCCGTTCATACCTGTCCACCAAGATCTGAAAACTGAGAGTAAATATCTTGCTACCTGGTTACAACAAGTTTCCCTACAGATAACAGTAACTCACCACAGATTTTTCCAGGATCTGTAATTGCAATTTACTCTTTTAAGTTAAACATCTGCGGGTTTAAATGTTTATGTATCATTGAGCGATTTTACATTCTTATTTGAAAATCTATGTATAATGAAATTTCTGTTAGAGGAAAGCAGACAAAATTTCTGTATTTAAACAAATACACAGAATGTTTCATTAATATTTGTGTAAATGTATAAATACATTATTTAGCTTCTAGGGTCAAATTATGGTAGCCCTGTTTAGAGTGAACAATGTCATACCCCGTCAGTGGCAGTGGACAAATGAAATCACTGCATACTGGAGTGCTATTCAGCATGAATAAAACAAAAAAACAAAGTCTGTACATACAGTCAATATCTGTCTTCATTTCTACCAGGAAATTTATTGGCTAGTTATTTTTAAATGTATTGGCTAGCTATTTTTAGATTCTTACTGTATATTCACTTTAGGCTTTTTTTATTTATTTCAGAAAACATGAGATTCTGTCCTACATTCAGTTCGGCTGCTGACTTACTGTGTGCCATTGGATTAAACAATTTACTTAGAATGGCCATTTAAAATGGAAATTATACCAAAAAACCACACAAGTGGGCAACTTTTTTTAAAGTAATCTCAAACTGTCAAAGACTGTGAAGTTCTGAAGCCAGTGTAATAACATTATTTGTTTTCAAGGTGTGCTTTTTCCCCCCCATTTTCTACTCTGTTATCTGATTAGAAGCGTTTTTCTCACTTTCAGCATTGGTATAAGATAATCTTCATATACATCAGCTTTGACGGAACTAAGCCAGCAATTTTTTTACATAAAGATGAACTGTTCTCAGCACTGCTAACACAAGTACTTTCCATTAATATCAAACATGTGGAAAAGTAACATTTTCCCATCTATATTCACTACTTAGGTTTTGCTGTTGGAGAGAAGGAAAATATATATCTTTCTACTTTCCTTTTTCTTACTAACTTCTTGCCCCTTCTCCCTGTTTCAAAATTCTTCTGTGAACCTGAATTTTTTGCTTTCCTGTCAGCACTGTTATTAATTATGTCATCTGAGCGTGAGGATATTTATAACACATTCCAGGACTCCACTCTGCTTTGTGTCTTGCATGGGGCACACAGCCCAACAAGTGTGTTGAGTATGTGGGTGGACGTGCATACAGGAAAATCTTTCAAGAGAATCTAAATGTATTCAGTACTAATTAGCTTAAGGAAGCGCCTTCTTAAGGAGTCTTATGAATCTTAACTGTCAGAAGTTGAAGTGTCACCTTGAGAACAAAGCCATAGAATGAATAAAGACAAATATTCAACTATGACTTTTATGAAATACTAACTACAGAGTACAAACTGTTTATTGAAATTGTCCGAGGTCAAAAAGATAGATGTCCACTATGGTACACATTTTCAAGAATGACTTACGGCAGGGTTTAAGATATATAGGCTAGGAATTCTGAATTCTACACATAATTACCTTCTATTTTCCATAGCAGGAAAACAGGGACACATATTGAACTTGCCAGGCAAACAGGTTTAAAACAAACAAAAAGATAGTTTTTCATAAACTCAAACCATATTTCACATAACTTATTGACATAAATTACATTGCATGCCAGAATTTTTTATAAATGGGCTTAAAAAGTAATTAGACAATGTAATGGAGGAATAGTCCATAAAAAGCTGATAAATATTATGACAGAAATTTAACACCTTTTAAAGAAGCTAGGTTAGTAATGAATTTCAAGTTTTCATAGGAAGAAAATTTTTGTTCTTTGCTTACCCTGTTATTTTTGTTTCTTCATCATTCTCTGCTGGTCATGACCTGTGGTGCTCAGGAAGCACATTCTTAAATAAAGGTAAGTCTGCTTGTTTCTGTACAGGGCTGCATAACGAATGTATCCTTGAATTTCACCCCAGTCTTTATTTTTTTTAAACGAAAAATTGCAATGGAAATTTATTACTGCCAAATCTCTGAATTATTTCAGATGTGGTTTTGGATAATGCCTGAATTCAGTCTGTAGTATAATAATATTCACTTTCTTTGTTGCTGTTCCTATTAACATTTTAATGTTTAATGACACAGTTACCCTGTCTGTCACATAATTCTTGCCCTATTTTACGCTATCCTTTTCTTCTTCTAGTCCACCTTATGGAGTAATGTGAATAAATTGTTAAAAGACTAGGCATTTTTAAGCCTTTTTATCAGGTCATATCACTCTTGAGCACTTTCTACACAAACACTCTATTTCTTAAATGCATTAGTCAGTGAAATATATATATATATTTGGAACAATAACATAAATTACAAAGGGGCAGAGAAAGAGGTTAAAACTTTTTACTTTTAACTATTTCCTCATTACATAGAAATCAGTGTTAACAGTAAAATATTTTAACCTAATGGTGTAAGAACACAGATGGCTGATGAGAATATACTTTCTCTATATGATATGTCATCAGAATACACTGCAGGTAGAAAGGAATTGTATTCTTTTATTCTTTCTTAGGGCAATTGTGTGTGAGAGAGCATAATCAACTGCTAAATTCTACCCAGAGTCAAAACAATATACAACTAGCCATTAAAAATTTACTCTGCATTCACATAAGAACAGTGTTGCAAATTCAATCTCATTAATACATATCTAAAAGTCCTATGAATTAAAAATTTCCTTTTTCTAAATTTTCTGCAGAGATATGTGATATGATCCTTTGGGGAATTAAGTTGGTAAATAAGTTAAGTTAAATAACAAAAAATGTTATTTAAAAGGCCAGTCTAAAGCCGTGAATGCAAATAGCTCTGCATCATTAATTATTTTTGTCTTGCTTTGTTTTTTAAATTATGTTGCTTTTTTTTTTTGTATGGAGTACATCTCCTCAAATACCACCATTCATGAAATAAGACCAAAGCTTTTCCAATGTGTGTCTTAATATATTTGACTACTGAGTTATTCTACACTTAGAATATGAAATAATTAGAAAGTTGTCATGAGATTTCAGAAAAACAACATTGGGAAGTGTATTTATCACAGATGATCTGAGGAAGCATTTCACAGGATTTTTCAAGAACTTATTTCTTCAAGAATTGTTTAAGTCCAAATCCATATCTTTTCAGAACTGTTTTCTTTTCAAAAAGATAGTTGACAACACTTTATTCAAGAGCATTAAAAAAAAATGTAAACACAGATTATTAAAATTGAGTAGATACATCAGCTTTTGTACCACATAAAATACGTAATGAATTTGTGTAAATAACCAAAGCAGGATTTTAACATAGTTCTATTATACTTTTGGCTTCTGTTTTTGCTGTTTACCAATTCTGTAGTATTTTCTATGGGGTTTTTTTTAGACAAAAATTTAATTTATAGAACCTGTTTCCTCACTTTTACTAGTTTTATTAAGGAAGAAGTAGTTTTGTCAGACTAACATATAAAAAATCTATAAACAATTTTGGAGAAAAAAGTGTTAACTAAATTTGATATAACTTTTTTAAGACAAGAAAGATAGAACAGATCATATGAATGGCATCTTCTGTGTTACATTTGGCAATCTATAAACACTTGGTAGCTATACTGTGAAAGTTTATTTATATAAAATTGTATGTATAGCTTGCCATCATCAATCTGTTCTTCTACAATTGAATCAGGAGTATTTATCTGACAGGCTCCTGAAGGCAAATACAGCGTTTATTGGTTGAATCTTGAAATAAAAGAAATTATTCTAACCACATTTGAAAGATTGTTAGTTTTGCTAGGAAAGAAAGGTTTCATCCTACCTAATCCTGAATTATTGTACCAATTTCTCTGTCTTTCCTCAGTACCATTCTCCTGTCTTTGAAACAGCTTTAGGTTTTGTTTATGTCTTCCTGACAGAGCCCTCATCTTTCTTTAGATGCCCAGTACATGGACTTTGTCGAGTTAAGCTGATGACATGACCTCACTGGCCAGAAATTCATCACTAAAGGAAAGGAAAGGTTTTCACCTGGAAATGCTATCACCTGGAGCAGACCAAGGTCCAATTTCAGAAAATTCAGTTAAATTATTTATGGTGTAAACAAATTATCAAAGTAGAAATCTCTTTCAAACATAGTACCTAACCATCAATGGAGCCTTTTGGCTCTAGTTAAACATTGAATGGCTATCTTCTAGTTCCAGACCCATTTGAACTTGCAAAAATATATGTTTATTTTCATGCCACTTCTTATATTTATTTCCTGTGGATGAATGGTGTCAGTCCATTACCTTTCTAATGGATTGACACTTCTAATTCCAAAATGTATATGTTTAGAGAAGTAACAATAATGGTCCTGTGGATCCAGACAGTAATGACAGAAATTAAATACCTCTCTCTGCTTCTAAGTTACCACTTATTGCAGCTACAACTTTATTTTAAATTAAAAAAAAATCTGCCAAAGTATTATTTTAGTGGAAGCAGGTGTATGTCCATAGTTTCTTCTGCCTTTATTCTCTATATGATTTTTAACAACATTTTTAAGTTGGTCCAGCGATCGCAGTGCTTTACATATCTGCAGGGACTGATTTCTGTCATTGGTTTCTCATTGACTGTCAGTTCATGAAAACAAATTATTGGATGCTTTCCAATTTTATAAAGACAAAGATTTTTCATTTAATCATCAAATCTGATTACAGCTGCATCCCAGATGAATTGAATCATAGATTTTAGCTATGAGAAATACTAAAACATGAAGGTTTGTAGTTTGAAATTATCTCTTTCTAGAGGTGCTATATTTTTTCTTGCTAATATTTGAGTAATTCAGTTGTGAATCTAAGACACTTTTTACATTTGTGGTGCCTTAATACAACAGAAAGGACAGGATTTCTCCCTACTGGACAGACAGGTGAACTTTCCTGAACTCAGAGGATTTAATTCTTTTCTGACACAATTTTTTTTTTTTTCAAAGCTAATTAGAATTATTTTCTTACTTATTTCTTTGCTTTGTATGCAAGGTGTTTATCACCAGGAGGTGCTGGTCCATTATCATCCCAGTAAGAAAAGCACCTAATAGCCTGTAAGATGCCATTTAAAATGTTATTTGTTAAAGCTAACACTCTGAAAAGAGAATAACAGATAATCTTACATCCTTTTAAACAGTGGGAGCCCTGGGCAGTGCGGTATCAAACAGGACTCCCACCCACATTCAGAACATCACACAAACCTGATCTATAGCACAGATTCTCCCCTTTTAGTCTTTCAAGCTATTACATGGTTTTCTTACAAGGAAAAAGTTTCCTTTTATCATGTCTACAGCTGAATAAAGATTATGTTTCTGTGAGAACTCCTCTAACTGCCGCTAACTCCTTGATGTATGGTGGACATGTGGTCAAATTCACAACACAAGGTCAGTACTGATTCCAGTGGAGCAGAAGGTGACGCTGATTTCTCTTCTCTTGGAGCAGGGCAGTGATTATCTTAGTCACTTACCTGATTGGAATATATCAATCATGAGCTATAATTCTGGGAAAATTCCAAATGAATAGAAATTAGCATAGATAAAACCAATACATAGTTAATTGGCAATGGAAGAATACAGAAACCCTGGGAAGGTGTAAGAGAAGTCTTTTATAGTTCTGTTCCTTAGCAATCATAAGTAAACTGATCACAGAAGACTTCTTTTTCAGAGGGGATTGTAGGAGTGAGGAAACGGGACAAAACACTTTTTTGTTGTTGGGCTGACAGGAGTGAACAGAAACAAATGATAATTTGTTTCATATTTTTTTAAAAGTGCTTGAAGCTGGTAAATTGGACTTTGCAAGCAAGGGATGGAAACCTATAAGAACTTGGAAGCAGCTAAGTCAGCTGTTCTTTCTAAATTTATTTGGACATTTGAGAGGTGACTGTGATGCTCTTTAAGAAATGATAGAAGACCAGGTTATGTTAATAGATGTCTAGTAGGAATCAGTTTGCCTACAAGAAAAACAGGATGTGGCTGCAGACTTGCAGCACTTCTCTTGGTTCTGTTTAATGTTCAGGAGCACCACTGCTACAGCTAATTTAGATCACTATGCTGTGTTCATTATATGTAATGGAATTTCAAATATTATTACTGTTACTTAAATCTTTCTCTATGTTTCTTTTTAAGAATAGACAAAAAATGTGGAAAAGCCCTGTCACTTAAAATAATTTAATATACTGGGCTAGAATACATATGTCTGCTTGCCTATTTGTGATATTTTTTATATCTCAGGAATATGTGTGCTATTAAGCTAATTCACATTGTATGTTTATATTTTGAATGCCTCTTTGAATGCTGTCACTTAAAGCATTAATGATTTAGGGCTGCATCCTTTTAAAACTTCTAGCTGTCAGCTTCAGGCTTTGGCTGGAACTGGTTTCATGGTGAAACAATGAAAGGTGTTGGAGTGCAAGTCCAATGTAAACAGCAGTGCACTTACACCCCACTGATTTCCCTTTCCTACAACTCTGCCTAGGAGGTGGTTGCATTGCCACCTTCTCAAAAAGAAAACCACTTCTGCCTTTGATTGCCTTTATACCAATGTCAGAAACACATTTTCTTGGGATGTTAAGTTAGCCTGCTGAGGTACACGAAGAGTGGAGATAAAAGAAAAAGCTATACCCTTAATATGCATTGCCCTTAGGTGAGTATCATATTGGACCTCTTCTCTCTTTCAAAAGGAGATTGTCTTCTGAGCTTCAGCTAGGAGGCTTTCACAGTTAGAGATTCAAATAACAATGTGTGACTGAATAGGATCAGATACAAAGACATCCTTAGTCACAGCAGGTTTGATGTTAATGAGCCACACAACCTTCTTGCTCCATGGGAGAGAGGGCATAGCCAAGGAATGGAGACTGGGGCACAGCATGGCAGCCCCAGCTGGTAGCATGCAGTCTGTAGGGCTTCATCACCCCACCATTAGTCCTCACACATTCCAGCAGCCCTGCTACTTACAGAATTGGGTAGTGAATACCCTGTTCTTATTGGGTTGATTACTACAGCCCTTGCTGTGTTGACTGTTGCTGCATGTGCATGTACACCTTGACCTTCTAGAAATTTCTTCATGCATTAAATGTTGGTTGAGGGCACCTGCACCACGTTGTATGAGTTTCACTGCAATTAAAGAAAAAAAATTCAGCTACCTTTCTCCCTTTCATCTGCAGCTTATGAGTAGTGCTGTAGGAGGGCATACATAAAGCTTTAAACAGGCTCAGTGAGGAAACCCAGTCAGCAGAAATGGTAAATGTTGCTGGTACTGAATTATTTCTTCTTACAAATCAAGTGCAACTCAGAAAAATATATACAACAAGGAAATTAAACTACAGTGTACTGTGGAAACACTTATCCTGTGACATACACTGTAAGTGTAAAATATTTTTATAAGGAATTGACACAGTATTGTGGATTTTAATCATGGGAAACAGATTTAGAGATTGATGATGAGATAATGATTAATTATTGCTTGTATAATCTCATTATAAGGATCATTGTCTTATTGATTAATAAAAACTGCATACTCTGCCAGCAAAGCAATTAAGATAATCATTAGAAAGACACTCCTGAAAATAATCACAGCTGATAAGTTTTGCTTTTCTTTTTATAAAACAGCAACAGTTTTAAAAGTAGGAGTTCCCTTGATGTTCTTCTGTGGTTTTCACCTATCATTTTTGTGCCAGAAAAGGAGAAGACAGTAGCAAAAATACTTGAACTAATGTCTGGCCAAGTTTAGAGCAAATGTTACTCTAACACATGTTGCCAAATATTGTCTACTTTTAGGCAAGCAGCTTGATCCTCTATCTTTTTTTTTTTCCACTGAAATGGAAGTTTCTCACTGAAGGTGCACTAATCATTCTGTCGCAGAATGTCAAAGTTGCCTAAACAGTCAATATTCTCCCGAATACACACACAGTACTCTCACCTTGTGAATACTTAGAAATGAGCTTTGCACTCTTAATGGAAGCTGTCTGAGGTGGTTTTTCTGTTCTTTCCACGAACAAGGAATCGTCTTTGGTCCCCTTAAAGAGGAAGGAACAAAAATATTGTCATCAAACTGGCACCTAAGACGGTATTGCCACCCTGAATGTTTGATCAGTCTGGATGCTTAAGAGAAAGTCTTGTTAAAGCAGTAGCCTTAGTGCTGCCTAACAGAAAGGGATCAAGGCTAGGACTAGCTCCTGGAAACAAAAGGAGAAAAAAAAAGCAGAGGGTGTAGTAAGCTGAGAAAATGTCATTCAAAGGAGGAAGAATGAGAGGACATAGACTCTCCATTCAGATTGTCCTCTATTGTGATGGATTTCACAATTTCAGTTGCTTTATTTATTGAATACCATATTTCAAGGCCTTAAAGAGTCAAGTAACATAAAAGATGACTGCAAAAATTACTGTCACAATATGCAATGTGTACCTGTTAGGTGTGTATATGTACTGAAAAATAATAATAGAATAAAAGAAAATTTGTTCAAAATATGAACAATGGTATGGGTGTGAAAAAAGGATGATGCATGGAGATTCTTTACCTGAAAATTGAGTTCTAGGTAGCTTCATTGGAAGGGCTGAGCAGCTACCAATTATGAATAAGACCTTTTGTTCTCTTTGAAGCTCTTGTTCTAAATATTTACAGTCTGAGGGGCTCACCTCTCATCTGCATTTAGTTCTCCTTCTGTATAAGATTACCTGTGAGCCAGTTGCCTAATCTCTTATTAGAGTCATGAAGACCTGGTTTGTACCGTCAATGGAGTTCAATGGGGTCACAAATTTTCTAAAGTGAGAATAGAAGAAAATTATGTAGATATTGTACATGAGACATAGACTCACTCAAACTGTGAATTGTTACAGGTGGGAAATAGTTCAGGGAGAACAGAAAAGGCTACACACAAATGATATTCAGTCTAAGAGACATTGTGATGCGTTGTGCAGTATTGTGCTCAAGCCATTCAGCCTTATCAATCGGCAGGGCACATTAGTTTTATTACAGTGCCAAATACATGGCCTCCATGCAGTGCCAAATGCAGTGCCAAGTGCATGGAAGCTTTTCAAAGGTGGTCAAGTAGGATCTTAGTTATGTTCTTTCTCTCACATACTCTTTGTTTCAAAACCAAAATGGAAGTAGTTTGCTGAACTTCACAAAGAAAATAAATTCCTAGAAAATAACAGTACCTGAGAAGATTGGTTATTTCCATCTTACTGTAGCCAACACATGGTTGCCATGTCTTGAAATTACTGAGGCTTCTTAGAGCACACACACATCAGTAGTTCAAGTGCTATTTGGAGAAAGAGAGCGCCTGCATCTTTGGCTCCTTTATGCTTCATTTCTTCCTTATTTCTCTCTCTCTTTGTAGGAGAAAACAACATGATTAAGCAAGTATAACTGCCCATAAACTACTGATTTTGTTCAATATGTTTGATTGTCCTTTAGTAGCTGGTACATTACAGCTAAGGCTAGTTTCACAAGGCAGATATCTAAAACTGAGAACAAGTGGGCATCACTGATGGTTATAAAGTTATTACTCTGTCACTATACTTAAAGGTTTTTAAACAGCAAGGAAATAATATCAAAGGCAGAGAAGGAAAGTAGTTTGAAATATAAATGAAGAATACCTTTTCTGGTGAGTTTGTCATCATAAAATACTAGCCCTGTGAGGAAAATTTTTTGAAGTGATATAATGATTAGTAGAAAAATAATAATAATCATTAACTTTCATGCATCTAAACACTTAAATTCATAATATCTAAATGTTATAAACTGTATTCCTCCTTGCAACAGTCTAAAAAACTGACTTTTAATGACCTACTCTGTAGTACAATTCTTTGACGCCCACGATGACTTTAGAGTAAGGTGATCCTCAGCCTGCAGTAGGCAGTGAATATGCAAAACAGTAAAAAGTCTTTTATCAGTGTAAATTTACCACTTATTAATGCAAATATACCATGTGGAACCATAATATTTTTTATGCCTACATATTCCTGCAGTACAGGCAATAGACTTTGAATTGGTGAACTAAGTTGGGCCTATGATTTATTGTAAATATTAAAGACATTTAATTCTCTTCCTGGATACCTTGACCATAGTATATAAACATTAGCAACAGCAATTTGTACCTGTTTTTTTATTAGGAAATAAAAGTTGAAACACAATACTTTTCTTTCCTTTTTCACTACAGACCCTTTCAGTTCTTTTCCAAAAACTGTGGGTTTTGTTCAATCTATGCATATTACTTTGGTCTACTGAGAGGAACAACTCTTTTGAATGTTTTGAGGTGTGAAAGGAATTAATTACTTTTACAAACATGTAATTCCTGCTAAGTCTTACCAATTCACTCAAAACCATTCCGTATTTTCTATTTTCATGACACTTTCTTGAAGTTCTGTGCTTAAGAATATCAGGTCTCATTTAAAAAGAACCAAGAAGTAAAAAAATCAGACTTACAACTCTCCTACTGAGCAAATTTTGAAAACCATCAGCTCCAAGTACTGGAAAAAACCCAGAAAGATGATTAAAAGGAAATGAAATTATTTTAGAATATCCAGATTTGTAATCAATTAGCATGCATTTTTATGCATAATATTAATTCAACCATATGAACAACTTTCTCTGCTCCCCATTCAAGCTTAGGCAAGTTTGATGAGCTTCATCTTTTTAAAGTGTTTTAGGAGAAATTGTTTGAAACGCTATACTTTGCTTTCCATAGCAATTATTATCTAAAAAGAAATAATTAAAATTTTTGCTCTTAGTGAATACAGTTTTGTTTCTGTAGTCAGGACTAAAATTTATAATGTGATATTGGGTGAATTGTCAGACATTCATGTACCCCAGTAAGATGAGAGTCAGCCTGCAACTCATATCAAACCAAATGGAGTTCTATATTTAATCATAAAAATATTCACCAAAGCTGACTAGTTTATGTGGGGAGAGTTTGAGACAGCTCTATATCAGAAAAAAGCATTTCTTTGAGGTTTAGACTTTCTTAGCCTAAGAAGTCAGAAAATCATTATTATGCATAACAGAAAAAAAATCCCAATGTATTCAAGTTAGGAACTGCATTACTGTGATTTTTAAAGGATATTTATCCATTACAACTTTGTCATCAAATATTGCCTGTGGCCTATAGTTATTGTCACTGTGCATTTACATTTCAATTGGAAAAAAAGCCACTTTCTTTTTGTCTTCTCTGATTAACATTTTGAAGCTCTGTAATTTTCTTGCTGCTCAGAGAAACAAAGCACCCAGGCTCACAGAGAAAACCCATTCAGCAAGATATAAATATTTGCTATTCAGAAAATCTCAATGAGGGTTTAGTTATTTTAAACTAAAAAAAGAAAATTACTAATAATGATTGGTTTCAGCTAATGAAATGCTTTTATGCAAATATGTGAACCCTAAATATGACCTGGAAACAAAAGACTGCTTAACAGTTACTATTAAGCAATACATTAGGAGATCAATTAAACAGAACTCTTTCTAATGAATAAGCTGTACAAGAGTTGCTATGGAAACCTGGAAAGAGAAAGCCCTAGCATGCTAATTTACAATTTAAGAACATAAAGTATTAGAGTTCTGCTAGTGGCTGGCTGGAGAGTTATATACCAAAGTTAAAAGGTATCTCACAGACACTCTTTCAAAGAAGGTAAGTAAAGGAACAGAGTCATGATAGTCATATCCAAGAATGACTTATGAAAAAATTATAAGTGAAATATTGTATCTGAATGGGTAATTTATTCCAAAGTGTACCATAAGAGGGAGCCAGAAATTACAGTGTCTCCATTGAAGATCACTAGCAATGATCCAGGGAACATTAATAGTGAATAAACTCTTCCTCCTGAAAAAAAGTATGGAGATACAATGGCTGAAGAAGGGTTATCAGTACTCAGAATCTTCAAAATGCTTATGTCATTTCTCTATTTTTAAGAGACATATTATGGACAATTACAAGATAATAGGTCCAGAAAATGAATGAAATAATTTGGAAAGTTGAGATTTTTATTTTAAAACATAAAAAAATGTAAAATTTCTGAGTTTAATAGTTTTAAAAAAATAATCTCTGTTACCAATGTTTACCTCAGTGTACTGCAAAGTAAAAATTAAGATTTTATTTCATATGCAGGACAACCGAGTATATTTCATATTACAAGACAACTGGGTGATCAGGCTCATTCAGCATGGGTTTATGAAAGGCAGATCCTGCCAAACTAACCTGATCGCCTTCTATGACAAGTTGACCTGCTTGATGGATGAGGGAAAGGCTGTGGATTTAGGGCACCTGAACTTCAGTAAAGCCTTTGACACAGTACCTCGCTGTACCCTGCTAGAGAAACTGGCTACCACAGCCCTGGAGAGGCACATCCTCTTCTGGGTTAAAAACTGGCTGGATGGTCAGGCCCAAAGAGTGATGGTGAATGGAGTTAATGCCAGCTGGAGTCTAGTCACAAGTGGTGTTCACCAGCGCTCAGTGCTGGGTCCAGGCCTATTCAATGTCTTTATTAACAAGCTGGATGAGGAGATTGAATGCATCCTCAGCAACGTCATGGGTGACGCTAAACTGGGAGGAAGTGTCAATCTGTTGGAGGGTATGGAGGCTCTGCAAAGGGATCTGAACAATCTGGATCAATGGGCTGAGACCAATGGGATGAATTCAAGAAGGTCAAGAGCTCAGTCCTGCACTTGGGGCACAACAACCCTGTGCAGTGCTACAGGCTTGGGGGAGAGTGGCTGGAAAGCTGCCTGGCAGAGGAAGACCTCGCGTATTGGTTGACAGTGGCTGAACATGAACCAGCAGTGTGCCCAGGTGCCAAGAAGGCCAGTTGCATTTTGGCTTGTATCAGAAAAAGTGTGGCCAGCAGGACCAGAGAAGTGATTCTCCCCCTATACTCTGCACTGGTGAGACTGCTCCTCAAATACTGTGTTCAGTTTTGGGCCCCTCACTACAAGAAAGGCATTAGGGTCCTGGAGCATGTCCAGAGAATAGTAATAAAGGTGGTGAAGGGGCTGGAGAATGAGTCTTACGAGGAGAGGCTGCAGGAACTGAGGTTGTTTAGCCTTGAGAAGAAGAGGCTGAGGGGAGACCTTATCTCTTTCTACAACTACCTGAAAGGAGGTTGTAAAGAGGTGAGTGTAAGTCTCTTCTCCCAATTGACAGGTGATGGGATGGAAAGCAATGTCCTCATGTTGCACTAGGGAAGGTTCAGATTGAACATCAGGAAAGATTTCTTCACAGAAAGGGTTATCAATAGGATATCAGAAGGGAACAGGCTGCCCAGAGCTGAGGTGGTTCAGTCACCATCCCTGGAGGTGTTTAAAGGGTGGGTAGAAGAAGTGCTTGGGGATGTGATTTAGTAGTAGACAGGCATGGTTGGAGTGGATCTCTAAGGTCTTTTCCAACCCAATGATTCTATGATTCTATGATATTTTCAACTTCAAGATGCTACAACAGCAATAATGCTCTTTAAGACTGGTCATGTAGAAACAACCATTTAATTTTTCCCACTGACTTCAATGGCAAAATTGTGAAACCTTTATAAGAGAACAGTAGAGCTGAAACCCAGATCTTGGCTAGCACTGTTACTTAACTCAAAGACCTAAATAATACTTTGTTCATGGGAAGGCTACACCATGTAACACCTGCCCACATATTCATGCAAAATAACTGCTGGGTCATTCAACATAACCTTCTGTAAAAGCAGCTTCAAAGAGTAGTAATGCTAGAAGAAAAAAACAGAAGAGAGACCACAGGTACTCTGCATGCAGTGATGTGGATCATGGTCCAGCCAACAGAGGAAATAGTCTGATTTTATCTCTATTACAACCCTGCTTTGTCACTGAAAAACTGAAATAATAGTATCCTCGGAATCAGTTAGAGTAACTATAGTGTATTTAAAGAGCTGAGAATGAACTCAGCCTCTACGTCATTTTTCAGTATCAGAGGGGAGATAATTGATATACAGCAAACAATTTGTGAAATGCAAAATGTTTGCTTTACTATTCTAAGTCAAAAAGTGCTTTTCTTAACTAATCCATAAACCATTGCTAATCCTACTGGCCAATAACTTCCTTTTTTTGGTTCTGAGTTCTGTTATATCTTTAAAAGAAGTAGTCTTCAGTGTCTTTACCAGTTTAGGACTACTACCTAGGTATTATAATAGCATGTTAGAGGTGATGCTTATGTTGCTGTAAAAAACATCCTTTATAAAAGGATTACATATATTTTTGTTCGGAATACGGTGGCGTAACCTATACCAGATATCCCAGTTTTTTAGATAGCCTAGACTGTGCTATGGGAAAGTTCCCCATTGACTGAAAACTTCAGATTTGTATTACATTCTCCTACATTCTACCTTTTTTTGGGGTATTTCAAAGAAATAATATTAGATTTCCCTCTAAACAATGTTTGTCTATGAAACTTAATTTAAAAATATATGTAATGGAATAGAAAAATATTGGTATCAGTATTTCTAAGAACTGGATGTTTTAAATAAAACTTTTAGGAGAGATGGTATTCAGTAGATTATAATAGTTGCATTTATTCCTGTCTTTTTATGTTCTAAAGGGGATTACACAATGCATAATAAAGCAGTGTTTACAGTGATATAAATTTTCTTCCTGAACTCCTTTCATGCTGCACTGACCACTTCTCCTTTCAAAAGAATAGATTTCTTTGTGTCTTCAGCCATTGGAATTACTCTGTGATATTATGACAAATGTTATATTTACTGTAGTTGAGTGTATACTAGTACTGACATCCCTCTACACAGGTACAAAGATAGTTTATCAGATAGCGTATGGGAAAGATTCATTGACTGGCCTCTGTCAATGCAGTTTTCCCAAAAAATTCTGAGGCTGATATCTTAGCCATGTGAATCTGTAAAATCTGGCTAAATGTCCTAGTAAACTGCAGAGCAAACTTATATCTTGCATACACCCTGCCATGTTTCTGAGTAGGAATATGGATTTCTTCTATTTGTACAATTATGTAGAGTGATCTGCTGAGATTACCGGGGATAATTCGTTCTGCTCTTCATGAGGTGGTACAGAATGAACAACAGAGCTGACTGAAAATGAGGAAGGCAAATGTGGATGAATGTTGACTATAAAAAAAAAAAAACACAAACAAAAACCCCAAATATTGACAAAAATTATGGACAAATCTTTTAAAACATTCAATCTTTCATAAATAGTTTGTATATATGACCCTGGCTTTCAATAATCATGAGGATTTTACAATGGCAGGAAAGACCTTTCCACTGCAATTTTAGTGAACAGTCATTTCCCAGCTAAGTCTTCTTGAGAGGCTTGACAATCTAAAAGGGATTTTTACAAATTCTGTTGTTGGACAAAGGAAGTTCTAAATTGGCATTACTTTTTCTCTTTTTATTAGCAAGAACTTGGCCTCTTATTCTAACTCTACATTATTAGTAAAGGAAGATCAGCACTCACATTTAAGGGTGCGGAACTCTGAATAATAGCTTAGTCCTTAGGTTGACCAGGGGTTTAGTTGTCTAGATGAAGTTACATGACCCTGAAAAATCTAGACTCAGACCCTGAACAACCATTTGAATCATTACTTTCATTGGTATTTACCTCAGGGTATTCTTTCCTCATAATTATTAAAAAAAATAGTAATAAAAGAAACCTAAATGTACTAGGAATAAATGTTCTATGGCTGTGAACTAAAAGCAGTGACTGTAGTAAACTCTCTTCTAAATTTTTTTTAATTATTCTGCTTTCCACCTTCTCATTGACTTAATGTCTTAAGGAATAACACGAACAGATCTTTAAGAACAGATCTATGATTAATACATGTCACTTTGCCTAATAAATGACACAGTCCTATTACTTGAGCCTAACTTTGGTGAATGTGTTGCTTGAGCATTATGTTTATGGTGATCATAAGATAAGATATAAGGTTAATTAAAGAAAATAAAATTAAAACTTAAAAAGACTTACGTGAAGTAAGAGGAAAAGGATTAATGACTCATGAAAAAGAAAGAAAATAGAAAAATTGTTTTGCTTTAATTTTTCTAAATATTTTAAAACCACTAATGAAAGTTATGTGTTTCCTATTTACTGAAAATTATTCCTTCTGAGACCCAACCTGTCACTCAAGCATGATTTCTGTTTAGTAGAGGCAGTATACTGCAGTAGGTGTATCATTATATCTTGACATTTTTTTCCAAATGTGGAAATGTCATATTTAATGACACAACAAAGCCAGAAATGCTGAATGAGTTGAAGTAAAAATGAGGCATTCAGTTGTTTAATTAAAGGGTAGGCTAAATGTTTCTATATAAAATCATGCCTTTTTATGGTTCTGTTTTTGGCATTCTGAGTGCAAGCTTACATGTGTATGCTTTGTCTAAGAAGAGAAGAAAATCATGGGGAGGGTATATTTTTTACCGTAATAGTAAATCCAAAGATTTTCGTGGTCTGTTTCTGATCCTGGCTTAATTTTTCCTGGATTTAGCAGCTGGAGGTGCAAATCAGTGATCACTGGTTTTCTGAAACAGTGCCTCAATGTAATTTAATTAAGGACTGTGCAATCCTTTCTTTGTGTGCTTTTATCCCATTTTTTTTCTTAACCATAGCACTTTCCCATAAAGGGAAAGATATGAAACATGTTTTATGCCTAGAGAAAGCAGAAAGACCTTACCAAGGAGATGTTGTGTGTTCTTGCTGGAAATTTTAGTGGCTTTGGGAGGAAAGAGGGTAACCTGATCGAGGGTAAACACAATAATGATAACAGTTTTGCTGCAGCTGCTGGCGCTAAGGTATTGATTCTGTTCTACCAGGACTGTTGGAAATCACCTATGAGCATTCAGGAAGAATAAAAAAACCCCAACAATTATTGACAGCATTCACTAGGCATACAATGTGTAGTGGCAAAGACATGAAGAAGTGGTCTTTCTCTGTTATTTAGATGTCAGACAGTAACCTGACACAGGAGCCAGTAAAATTGCCTTCATTTAATGCCCATCAAATTTCATGAAATGTGATAAACAATTGAGGATCTATGTTCACCTAAAAAATTTAACGCTTTCCATATATATGTATTTCAGTTATCTTTCATCAAAACTGCAATGAAATCCAGCCTTCTTAATAACTGTATTACACCATAAGTTGTACAAACCATTCTAATGTGTTTTGAGAGAATGTATTATTCAAAAAGATGTTGTCAAGGGTCTCTTCCAAAGCTAAATTATATGCAAGATAACTTCCTTGTTCAGAGTTCATGTTTTTGAGAAGCTTTGGAGTTCTGAAAGGGATTAGGATACTTGACTTGTTTATATTAATAAAGTTCTTTTTACTGCTTCTAGTATAAATTTTAGTGTCAAGCATACACCTATAATTTTACATTTCTCAGAAAATGTTTTGTCAGGAGATCCTGAGATTTTATTTATGAACTACTTTCCACAGAGGAGTTACATCTAACTGATATGCCCTGCCTCTCAGGATGCCATTAACTCCGTGACACTTCACAGCCTTTGTTAATCAAAGTAGCTTTAGCTGACTTTTAGTAAAACAGAAGCAAATGCAGCCTTCCCTGTCATCACGAGCTCAAAGTATGCAGATTTACATTTTCTTGTACTGAAGCTGGTTTGGAAACTTCATATATTTAGGAATTTCATATCTTTAATTTTCTCCCTTACTTATTCTAGCATATTCCAGATACAGTTTGTCTCTAAGCAAGGCTTGGAAGCTGTTCTGTATAACAGTTAATTTCAAAATACAATTACTTAAGCAGAGAAATTGCACTAGACTTGATTTTCACTATCTTCTTGTCCTTTTCTATTTTCAAAATAGTAGCATCTAAAAGAACAATAAATCTCCACAAAATGCAAAAATGTAGGAGTTAATTTATACTTACTACGCTGGAAGTGAAGTCCGGCTGTTGTGGAAAATATTGCATTACCCCCATGCTTTTCTAACTGTCAGTTATCTGTGTCTCAACAGCATGTTCACCATTGTCCAGACACCTAAATTGCATTCTGGCAACACTCACATCACTGTTCTAATCCAGACAAAGTGCCCAGAGAGAATATCTTTTACTAGGCAAACATATTTTAAAAATAAAATCTTCTCTGCACCCTTTTAACATTTTATATTCCAATAAGTAAAATAAATATGTCCATTTGTGCAATCATATAAATACTCATTAACCAGGAGAGGTAAATCTATACAGTTCAAGACCACTTTCTGTATAGAGTTTGTTCCTGACTTCAGCTAATGCTAATACAGTGTAATAAGCTAAGAAAGAGACAATTAAGCACCTTTTTATTACTCACTAGCTTTTACAGACTGTCAAGAAGAGGAATTTCTTTCATCCCACCAAGCTTAGGATATTTTTCAAAGCTAGACTGATCTGACTTGTGAATCTACTTTCAAAATTCATGCTTTGTTCTAAAGATTATTCAGTCTACATTCTTGGACTATAGAACTTAATACAGCATTAAAGCTCACAAATTAGTCTTACAGGTATTCTGAGAGTCAATACTAGGGACACCAACTACACAGGTTTATACGGTCACAAAATACACTTGTCGCTACTAAGGGAACAGCTTTTTAGAGAAAAGTAAACAAATTGCTCAATATGCCAGTATCAGTGGTCCATCCAAGGGAGGGCAAGGCCAGTGCCTGGGAAAGGGAAAGTTGAACCTTCTTTTTCGTTCTGTACCAGGACAATTATGGGCTTTTAGATCCCACTGAGATCTCTTGTTACCTGTCACCTCACCTGTATCACTTTTTGTTTCCCTTCTATGCAAATGTACAGCAATTCCAGCATTCAGGCTCTCCTCCTCCCACCTCCATTTAACTGATGGAGTCCAAGCAGTTACAGCTTGTGTTGCTATTTCTTCCCAATGAAGGAAACTTATAAACCTCCTGACTCTGATTTCAGGCTGCTGTTTAGATGGTCTCCCTTCCAAAGCCTATGGAGAGAGGCTTTCATTGTCTTTCAGAAATACATAGTCAAAGAAAGGACTATTTTACTCCCATGTATAAATCAGGAAAACATGTTTTTTCTCCTCCCAGCTGAAACGAGGAGTCACAAACAAGATACATGTGCATTTACATAACTGTAAATATGTGAGTGTTATAATTTCCAATGTAAACAAACTGCTGCTAATCAGAGAACAAATGTTAGTTTCAGTACCTTTTGTTCCTACAATGCTATATGCTACCAGCCCCAGGGTGGCTCCTCTGCAGGTCACAATCCCCCAAGGCCCCAGGAACTTTTCTGCAGAATTGCTGCCCAGGCAGGCAGTGCCCAGCAGCACTAGGACCCCAGTTCCACTGGATGGCAGCCCCGCTCTCCAGTGCGTGAACCAGTTTCCCCAGTATGGGGTCACATGCCACCCTGAGAACCAAGCGTTCCCTCACCTACCTCAGCCCTTTGAAGAAGGTGTTGAACAACACACAGTACAGACTGCTATATCTTACCAGGTTTTAGGTAGTATATAACCCTTTTACCAACTCTCCCTGAGACCAGTCATTGGTTGTCTTTCCAGTCAGATCATGGCATTCTAACTTGCATACCGTATTATGGAAAATAAATGTCAAAACCTGGCTAAATTAAAGGTAGATGGTGTCCTTTTCTCTCTCCTTCTCCCAAAATCTAGTCTTTTATCATAGGAAGCAATCACTTTAGTCAGACATGATTTAGGCTTAGTAAATTCATGGTAGCTTCTAAATCACTTCCTTCTTCCCCTTGCACCCAGAAATGTGATTCTGACCTCCATACTCCATGTGTCTCCTACATAGTCTTCTCTAGTACTAGATGTTAAGTTCTGCCAAGATAGTTCTCCAAGCCAGCACGACTGCAGAAATTCAGAATTCTTCTCATAAAAGCAGTTGTTGCTCAGAGATTAATGGCAGCCTTTCAACAGGAGCTACAAGTTCTTGGCTGCTCTTAGAAACTGAGTTATAAGTGGCATTTCTGTATCTATGTACACTGCCTCCAGGCACCCTGGAATGAAGCCAAGATCTCTTCAGGATTCATGATCATCAGTATAGCACAGTAATTTCCCTCTGCACCATAATGTAACATGGATTTGGGTGCTGTGACTAGCTGCAAAAACGCTAATGCATCCAGATGCAACAAGGAGAGCTGTATAGCAAAGGAATGTGTTCAATGTCAACAATCAAACTGAAATTATCTGTCAGTAAACTGAAATTGGAGGGAATCTCAGTTAATGAAAGACAGTACAGCCAGCACTGGCCCTATTGACAGGCTAATTAGCCAGGAACTGGCTGTGTTGAACAGGCTATACAAAGACTCTTGAGTACTCTCTGTCTCCTGCCACATGTCAGAACTGATACCCTCTAGACCATGATCTGCGACTAGTCACAGAACGCCAGTTCTCCACACTAGTTCCTGTGTCTTGTTGCCAGTTACTGTTGATGGACAGAAGTATGAATTCATGTTTCTCCTATACAGCAGCCATGAACATTTGATACCTGCTATCAATTATGGTTGGAAAAGTGCTTATGAGATATTTATTAAGAATGCTTCTTGACGTCCTTCATTCCTTTTACCGTGAACTTCATGCTCTGTGGCATTTGCTGAGAACATGAATTTCCAGGAACAGATGAATATTATCAGTTTTCACTTAAGAGAAAGTAAGGTTTTAACATTTATAATAGCAGAGAAAAATTATTTTAACACGAGGAAATGTACAAATCTGAAATTTGTACCATGTGCATTAGTACACTTGCTTGGAGTTAAAATTCAAATCTCAGAAAGTAAATAAAAAAAGTATTTATTATGTTAAAATGGTGGTCTTAGAAAATGCTAGTATATGGACATTAAAATTTGCATGTGAGTTTCTATTGGATGAAATCATAGCCTATGACTATTTTGTGAGAAAACAACTGGAGTCCGAATACAAAATCTGGAGCTCATTGTTCCTATGTTGATTTTAACAGTTTTGTTCATATTTAGGTTTGAATTAAGTGCCTGTGGAAGAAAAAAACAAAGATGTGAGATTCTAACAAACTTCTCCAGCTAGTGAGAGAATTGAACAAGTTCAGATTCATGGGACCTGTTGAAGGGCTAGGGCCAAAATAGAATTACAGGTTAAATTTAGTAGGTATTAGACAGTCACAGAAAATATAAGACAGTAGGCTCTTGTTCTGCCAGACTCTAGAAGTGTTTCCAATTAAAAAATAAACAGCTGGAATAAGAGTTGAAGGGTATTGATTTTGTCAATGACAATACACTTACCAGCCATAAATACAAATTCTCGGTCTTCAGAGTACAAGATTTGTATTAGCTGAAACGAATAAGGAAGAAACAATATACAAGCTTATTGAAATATGTTTCCTGTGTTAAAGATTTCTTTCAAATATGTCTGAAACATCTGCTACCAAACAGTATTGATGATCTGGCCTTGCCTTATTAAATTAACATTTTTGATAGTAACTCCTAATGGTTCTAACGAGCTCAACGTGCTAGCATATGCACTGAGCATGGACATACTAAACAATTTTGGTATTTGCCGAACACCAAACTGTATTGCTGATGGAGACAAATATAAATTGTATGTATCTAGAAATAAAAGACAGTTTCTTTACTACTGTATTATTACAGTTGCACAGTAATTTATTAGTAAAAGCTGCAAAAGTGGAATCACTGAAGCATGAACATGGCTATACAGCAAAAATAAGGCTGCATGCTAGCAGTCAGTTCTCTGTGCAGAGCACAGTTCAAGAAAGGCAGCACAGCAACAACAAAACTGTTTAACATAACACTGAATCATTCAGACTGGGTGAGTCAGGGTCTGAAGAGACAGAAGGTGAAATGGGACATAGCAAAAGGGAAGGCTGTGGAAGTGCTGACTGTTGAACATCTCACAGTTATTTAATATTTCAGAGTAGGTGTTCCCGGATCTGAGAATCAAGACAATTTAAAAAAAAAATTGGATAGAAAGCATATAAACTGAAAATATTTAAATTGCACATTGTGATGATAACTAAATTGGACATTTAAAACAGATACAGTAACCGTAAACCCAAATCTACCTATGCAGTAAAATTCAACAGGAAATTATATAGATTTTAAAGTTCAACCCTGTCTGATTTAACTGACCTGTGATTTTTTTTTTTTCATTTCCACACAGTGTTTTGGATCAAACACACTTTTAATTCTGTAAATATCTGGGCTTTACATTGGTTCATCCCATATCGACAACAAGGTTAATTACTCTGGTAAATTTAGGATTGATTTATTCATAATGATTGAAGAGTTGCCTTCAAATAGAATAGATGAGGAAAGAAAGTGAGGATGTTAGGACAACACAGGAACTACCAAGAAAGAAATTCAAGTATAATGTGGTCATGAACAGTTTTCATATTTAGGCTGTACATGTGCAGCACCTCCCAAATTGATTAATATTTTTAAGTCACTCTCTTTACTCTCTGAGGCTATGAATCTATTGCCTACAACAACACTTACAAAGTGATTTTCAACAAAAGTTTACTGGACGGATTTTAAAGCATGAAAATACTTTTTTCAAACTGAATATTCTGAGTTCTCTACTACAGTAGCTAAATATTTATATCATCTTAATCCCAGATAGAATGTTCATTTTTTCATGAAAAAACTAATTACTTTTTTCCATGAATCCTCCAATTGTTTTTTTTTGAACTGGTATTCACAAATAGTAGCAAAGCATTTATTGATTGCTGTTGGTTTTATCAGTATCCATAAACTTTTAGCAGCCATACTTCATTTCTTAGAAGGTCCCCAAATTCCAGTAACTGTCTTTGTGCATGAAAAGTCTATTGAAGGCTTTGTGCTTACTTGAAAATGAACAATTTACATATTGATGGCTTGTGATTTGTGTGCTAGGTGAACCATTAGCAATGTTCATAGAATGCTATGTGAACCAGAAGGAGAATGATTCATGTGGCTGTGAATGGCACAAAAAGGGCAAAGAACAAGTACAAGTATAAAAAGATTAACAACTTAATATCATTCTGAAGAGGAAAGAATAAGTATGTATGTAGAAAGATTATCAAGGAAGCAGTGTATTGCAAAGTTTATCTATCATATTTCTGAGGTGTTTATCACAGTGTTACCTAATTACCATATATGTCATATCATACATCTCCCATGATTTCATCTCTTCATGATTCTATAAGTTCACTTCATCTAAATTTTCTGAATAGAACAGAAACAATTTAATTTGTAAATATATATATAATATCAGAGCATTTTTTTATCAGAAAATGATGGTTTAATAGTGTTATTTATGCAGTGGCATACAGTCCCAAATAAACAAAAAAAAAGTATGTTATACCATATATTGTTTTTCATTCACATATTCATGTTTACATAACTAACATATCATCTGATGAAAGGAAGTCACAAGTAGAGATTTCTATGCTTTTTTAGAATCCAGTCCACAGACACAGTAGGACCTCATATTGTTGTTCTCTTTGAATGTAAAAACCCACATAGAAGAGTTTAATAAATGAACTCCAGTACACAGTCTAAGGTAACTCGTAGCTGCCCTGATGTGTAACATAGTTCAGTCGGAGTATGGTACAGTAATAAATTGATTATAAGTGGAAGGGTTAAGAAAATGTTTCAGTATAAGCTATAGCTGTTGGCAGGCTGTCTTTTATTTTGGTTTTTTTTTTTTTTCAACCCACAGACGTGGATTGTTTATCTACGGTAGGATTCTTTCTTTTCTTTTAACATGTTTACATTGGTTCCAGAAGACTGGACTAGATGGACTTCACATCTTATATTATACAAAATTGTTTGCAACAAAAAGAATGTCTTTTTTACATCAACTGCCATTGTGTAGTAGAAGATATTTTTCCTAGATATTAGAGAATTTGTGGAGAGTTTTTTCTTAGATATCCCAAGTAAGGCTGTTATGCTGATTTTACCACATCATAATGATTGGGAGGATGCAGAAGTGGGCTTGTGAGAACTTCATGAGGTTCAAGAAGGCCAAATATGAGGTCATACAAATGGGTCTGGGCAATCTCCTATTTCAGTACACAATGGGGAATGACATGATTGGGAGATGCCCTGCAAAGAAGGACACAGAGGTCCTGGTCATAGAAAAACTCATCATAAGCCTAAAATGTGCACTTGCAGCCCGGAAGGCCAACCATGTCCAGGGCTGTGTCAAAAGAAGCATGGCCAGCAGGGTGAGGGAGGTGATTCTGCCCCTCTGTTCCTCTCTTGTGAGACCTCATCTGGAGTAATGTGTCCAGTTCTGGAATCCTTAACATAAGAAGGATATGGAGCTGTTGGAACGGGTCCAGAGGAGGGCTACAAATATGGTCAGAAGGCTGGAGCATCTTCCATATGAGGCTGAGAGAGCTGGGCTTGTTCAGCCTGGAGAAGAAAAGGCTCTGAGGAAATCTTCTAGCAACCTTCCAGTATCTGAAAGGGGCCTACAAGAAAGCTGGGGAGGGACTATTCATAAAGAATTGTGGTGATAGGTTGAGGAGGAATGGGTATAAATTGGAGAGGGGCAGATTTAGGCTTGATGTAAGGATGAATTTCTTCACTATGAGAGTGGTGAGGCACTGGAACAAGTTGCCAAGGGAAGCTGTGGCTGCCCCATCCCTGGAAGTGTTTAAGGCCAGGTTGGTTGGGGCCTTGGGCAGCCTGATCTAGTGGGATGTCCCTGCCCATGGCAGGAGGGGTGGAACTAGGTGATCTTTAAGGTCCCTTCTAACCCTAACTATTCTATGATTCTATGATTCTGTAATTTTATAAGGGTTTAATTCTGTCTTTTCCACCTTTCGGTTTTCACTGCAAACAACCTTGTGATGCCAAATCTAATGCAAGTTTAGCACTCTATTCAAAGAAAAAGCACTGAGCTTCCTTTTGGACTCAAGCCACTAGATTTAGCTTAAAAGAAAGTAGTATGTGCTATGATCTGAGCTTCATAACAAAGGGGGAAGAGTAGAATGGAAATTTCATCAGGATAACAATGTAGGTTGTCCATTATAGAAGCTGGGACATGTCTTGGCATGAAGCCTTCTTAAATTGAACTGACTGCAGTCCACATGTGGATAATAAATTCTTACACATATGAAACTTATTTGTCCCATATATTACACATAATACTATCAACACATCATAAATGTTATCACCCTGCACGATAACTGCTTTATATACTTACTGATTCCTATTCTTTCCTTACAGGAAGCATTTGTTTCAGATAACTTTCCTTTGTGTGATGTGTAGGACTGACAAAGTATGTACACAGTGTGAACTGTCGATTCTTGTTGAAAGTTCATTCATTTTACCAGATTAATAATGATTGTACTTTATCACTTAGCACAAAAGATCCATATTTTAAAAGTATATTATCTTACTGGGCATTCATTTATAAAAAACTGCATTTTCAGTTGTCCTGCTGGTGACTTCATCATGGCAGACTCCTTTGAAGTACAGACTTTTTTAGCATGTTTGCACTTAGACTTTTTTAGCATGTTTGCTCTTTTAAACTGCTGTATCAACAGTCTCTGCTTACATTTTGCTTCACATATCTCCTGGGTCTGGTAGTCATAGTGGTAAATATTGGCATTAAGAAGCTGGCAGCCCGCAGATGTGTGCGACAGGGAGTGGTATAAGTTTGATAGGGTTTTTTTACTATCTTCTCTTTGTTTGGGGCTAAATTCTGCTATCTCTACTGCAGTGGATTAGTGGTCTGTAACTTAAGAAGCACTGCAAAATTACTGAAAAATTTCATATACAGAGATAATACTCATCTGGAGAAAAGGTGGCAGGTTGTCAAGTTTGTCTCAGAAAGTTTTGTTTGGTCCAGAAACTTTCTCAGCCTTGTTATAAATCATCCGGTATATCTTAATTAAACTGGCAAAAGTATTCAAATTTATTGTAAGATGTCATAAATATGTCACTTTGTCTTACATTAGCTGCTTACATGGCTCTCATTGACAACGTCTGAGCACACTTCAGGCATTACTAGAAAGCATCATTAAATTACCTTCAGAAATGGGAGATTTGGGTAACAGGAGTTTAAACTTTATACGTTTAAATATCTGAGACTTATGTGATTCAGATCAAGAAGCAGATCGAATTCAAACACCACAGTGCAGAGATCGTGAACTAGTTGACTTTGAAATGGTATTTTTGCAGGATTGGGCAGTGTCTTCTTTCCAGGTCTGGAAACAAAGGCATAGAATTACAGAATAATAGAATGGTTTGGCTTGGAAGGCACCGTAAAGATCATTTAGTTCCAACTTCCCACCAGATCAGGCTGCTCAAGGCCCCATCCAACCTGACTTTGAGCACTTCTAGGGAGTGAGGGTATAAGAAATTTCACATGGAATCATGTTTTTGTTTTGCCTCAACAAATGTTCTTGAGGAATAGGATTTATTATCTTAAATGCTGGATTTCATGAATATGGCTTTGATGCTTCTAGATCTGATCAACTAAGGGCCAGCTATGTCGAACTTTCTGGCACTTCCTATTCTAGAGCTGGCTTAGGCAAATTTTGCGTGCTGTGTATAGATTTGTCCTTCAGACCTTCAAGATACAGAACCTTGTCTCCTAACCATTTGCATGTGTAACTGCATACATTCAAAAATTTCATCCAGAGGAATTTGCTTAAGATCAAGTAAGTGGAACAGGAATACTTGGAATAGAAATTCATGTCTCTTAAGGCAACTTACTAAGATGATAACTAACACTATTATTTCTTTGTAGAGTTGAAAAATTGTGAGGACATATTCAGACTGTAGACAATTTTAAGAATATTTTGTTTAATTCAAACAATTTCTGTGGTATCCTGTCACTCTGGAGACTCATGTCATTGTATTTTCACCCAGTATCATCCTATGAGGATCCTATTCCAAACAGTTTGAAGCATGTTAACTTCCTATAATAAAACAGTTGTGTGGGAAATAGGGAAAAACAATGTTATATATATGACCTCTACAGTCTGATTATCTTGATATTATTTGATATTTTATACGACACAATAATTGACATATTATAAGACATTATTAACTCTATTCTGCTCTGGTGAGAGTACACCTGGATTACTGGGTCCAACTCTGGAGCCCTCAGCACAGGAGGTACATGGACCTGTTGCACTGGGTCCTGAGGAGGGCCACTAGAATGATCAAGGGCCTGGAACACCTCACCTGTGAAGAGAGGCTAAGGGAATTGGAGTTGTTCATCTTGGAGAAGACTCCAAGGAGACATTATTGTGGCCTTCCAATACTTAAAGAAGGCTTATAAGAAATACAGAAAACATTTTAGCAGGGTTTGTAGCAATGGGACAAAGGGTAATGATTTTAAACTAAAAGAGGAGAAGTTTAGACCAGATATTAGGAAGAAATTTCTTCTACCAAGGGTAGTGAAGCACTGGAACAGTTTTCCCAACGATGTAGTGGATGACCCATCCTGGAAACATTCAAGGTCAGGTTGGATGGAGCTCTTAGAAACCTGATCTAGCTGAAGATGTCTCTGCTCACTGCAGGGGGCTGTGGAGTAGGTGATCTTCATGGTCCCTTCCAATCTGAACCATTCTGTAATTCTATGATTTTATAATTTTTCATAAACACAATTTTTGTCCAGTTGTATCGATGTCCGATATTACTTATGTCATATATTTCTAATTTTCAAAGACATAGTGGTTGAGTGTTGAAGAAAAAAAAATCACAATACTTTATTCCAAAGGAACAATGTACATGAAACTTAGACTGTCAAATTAAAAAAAAAAAAAATCTGAGAAAGCATTCTTAGGTTAAAAAATAAGTGTAATGAATTATTCTTAAAGTGAAATGTAGCTGTGCAGTTAAAAGTATTCTAGGGAAACTGAATAAAATAATAATAAAAGAGCAAGTGTACCATAAAAAATAATCTGCAAACACTACATTAGAGGTGGACACTTTGTAATTCTTCGCTCTTTTAATTTTGCTTATCCATTTTATGTTGCTTGTCTGCAATATACTGGAGGAGGTTAGGTATGCTCAGTAATATATGCAACCTGTCTCCTTTTTGTGTATTGTTTCTTTATGATTCCTTCCCATCATTTTAAATTCTGCTTATTTGTGCTCCCTTCTAGAAGTGGGAGGTGTATATTTTACTGATGTCTTTTCACCCAGCCATATAGAGATCAGCATGTCTGGTTTTGCCTTTTGAGGCCTCTGTTCAAATAGCCAATACAGTTTCACTATACTACAGGATGCACAATAAAAAAATCTATTACTATAATTCTTTATTTAGACAGCAATTACAAATTTTGTTTTACATTTTACAGACTTAATGTTTAATTTTTAATTTATGACAGCTTCATTTCTCAATAACCAACAGTTTATACCAGTCTCTTTATGAACATTGCACAAATAAAGCTCAAAAATTAGTAAGAAAATAAAGTTTTACACATATCTATGTTCTATAGACAACTAAATTAACACGTTTACTTCCCCTTGATTTAAGTGAGCTTGTATAGTTATTCCTATTTTACAATGAAGAACACTCAAACAGGAACAATTCCCTTATTGTTGAAGAGATACTGAGATCTCTGGCACTCCTGACTTCTAATTTTATCTTTGTTTTCTAGGTATTTGTAGAGATATAGCTCTGGCAATGTAGGAAGATGTCCTGCTGTTACTGGAGTACCCCAAAGAAGGAGCAAATAAGGATGTAGCAAGCTCCGGTTGTGACTCCTGTGGAAGATTGTTAAAAACTCTGCTACACCCTGAACCTCCTCATGCATTTAAAGTGTAAGAAGATGATGTGTAAGAAGAGAATGATGTTCTCTATTTCAAAATTTTCAAGCAGAAGAGATTCAAATGTTGTTATATCCCCAAACATATATTCGAGATTCCTTGTCATTCTTACTTATCTTCATTTGTTCTAATACCATAATAAACTATAAATGACAAAAAGGCACTCTATCTGCAACAGCTCCTGGTACTTGAGCAATTCCAACTCAATAAGCAATTTCATAACACTTGTATGACAGTGATAAGTAGACAGTATGAGAAAATACAAAATAGATATTAAGAAAAGAGAAGGCAGGTGGAGAAGAATAACAGGACTTCCACCTGAAAGCATTATAGCTGCTGAGAGCGCTTACATCAGGCCTTAGCAGAGGCAAGCATGCCAAGGATTCAGTGTGGATACGCACATCTGATTAAGTAGCAAGGGCTCCTTGTGAAAGTCCAGGCCAAGTTCTGGACAGATCAGTTACCAGGTCTAGAAACACATATCTCAAAGCATTAAGGAAGAAAACTAATTGATCATGCTCATAAATAACAAAATAATAACTGCATTGTAGACTTATCTTTCAGGTTTCATGGATGTGGAAATAGCTAGGATAATGTTGGAAACAACTGAAGCAAATATGCTCCCAGATAAATACAAATCCATTCCATACATCTTGATAAACCATTAACAAAAATATGGAGATAGTCTAGTCCTGTATTTTCATTACTTTATACACCTAACATCATCCATCAACTAAATCATTTGAGTGTGGCATGTCAAATCAATAAACTAGTGATCTCAGCTTTTTTTGATTCACTTTTTTATATTACATCATCTATAAAACCTCCCTTAGTACAGCTTGTAGTACAGATGTCTGAATCTGAAGAAACTGGGGAGAATATCTGTTGAAGTGATAAACAGCTAGTGGTTCATATATCTACATTAAGTGATCTTGATAAGTAAGCTTTCCAAATGGAGTAGTACAATCATTCAGCACCATGGAGTGAGTGCATTACCTCATCAAATCTTTTGGCTTGTCACAATATCATGTTAACTCAGATTCAAGACCATTCTGCATTTAATGTTTGATTTTACTTGCATGCTCTCTCCAACCCTCTTTCTATAAAAGGAATATGTAGCTACTTAGAACCAAAAGCCAAGGTTGCTCTGATTTCACAGCTGCATTGTATAAAAAAATGTTTTGTTATATGGGTTTATACTCTGCTTATCCCAAGGGAAGACAAAATAGTGCCTGATAGACAGAAAAAATAAAACTACAGTAATGTAGTAATGCAAAAGGAAATAGCATAGGTATTATTTTTTCTAGATTTTTTCCCATATCTTTCAACACTGTATTAGGTATGTATTATATAGTATATAGCATATAGCATATAGTATATGCTATATGCTATATACTATATAGTAATTATATTCCTCTAACACAATGTAAACCTAAATCCACAGAAACAGGCATCTGATCTAGGTAATACCTGCAATATGTATCTAATCTACTGCAAAGCTTAAAAGGTTGTCTGTCTAGTAGAAGGTTATGTATAAGAAGTTATTTATCTACAAGGTCTAATTGTTACGTGATTAAGTTTAAACGACAACAAACAAAGAAGATGAACATCATCACAGTATCCTATTGAAATTCATTTATGAAATGCTTTCAGAAACTGTTATTAATAAGACTGAAAACCAGTGTGATAGTATTGGGAGAAGCATATAGCACCTCCAGAGATTAAGTGCTTTGACCCAACCAGAAAACAAGCAAGAGCCTGCCAAAAGGTAAATTATTGTAAACTGTATCACAAAGAACAGGCCTTACACTCATGTTTCACTGTAAACTTAGAATAATTATTCAGTGAACATGACATAATCCTTTGGGATTTTTCTGAGACAAGAGTAAATAGAAGGAACTGGGAGCATAAGAAAACAGCTATAGTCACTATTCTTCATCCCACATCAATATGCACGGAGATCCAAGCTTTCTTCAATGCAGAATACCTATTTTTATTTGCTTCATTAGTCTGTAAATATTCTTAAGGCAATATGTTTTTATATGACTTCTGTGCCTCTTTAATATCTAGAAAAGCCAAGAATGCACGTATCATTCAGAGCCCATAGAGACTTTAGCAGTTACAACAGTTACGAACTGTCCTAATAAAATCATAGAATCATAGAACCATAGAATAACCAGGTTGGAAGAGATCCACTGGATCGTCGAGTCCAACCATTCCCACCAATCCCTAAATCATGCCCCTAAGTACCTCATCCACCCTCACCTTAAACACCTCCAGGGAAGGCGAGTCAACCACCTCCCTGGGCAGACTGTTCCAATGCCTAATGACCATTTCTGTGAAGAATTTTTTCCTTATCTCAAGCCTGAATCTCCCTTGGTGGAGCTTGAGGCCATTCCCTCTCATGCTGCCCCCTGTCACTTGGGAGAAGAGGCCAGCTCCCTCCTCTCCACAACCTCCCTTCAGGTAGCTGTAGAGAGTAATAAGGTCTCCCCTCACAATACAGTACTCTGACTCATGTAGAATGTATGTATAAAATTGGATGATAAGATATAGATATATTTGACAAAGAACAGAGTAGCAAAGTCACTGGAATGTCCTGTTTGTGGTATTTTTTATACATAACCAGTACATCATGTTTGTCTTGACTTTAAGGTACACACTAACACACATTTTTTATAGTGATCACTCTCCTGCAATGCAAATAATGTGTTCTGCTAAGCCTTTCAATGGTCTGCTGATCGTGTTGTTATTTCACTCTAGGAGGAAAGAAAAGTTAATCAAAGATAAGGGACTTTTGAAGAAGGTGTGATTACATTATTTAAAAATTATACATTTTATAAGATAAGGTTTAAACACATGACAGGTGAAGTCAACATTGCATTATGAATGGTAGTGATTATGTTATCTGTAAACTTTGAAGCTTTATGTAATGATGTGAACAATTGACTCCGTTGTTTTTTCATTGCCATCAGCCTTTCCTTCTCAGAGCTATTGAATTGACTGTTGTTTGCATAGTAAGAAGTCAGAAAAGCTTGTTTTCCCACTAAAATTTCATTGACTGTTTATCTTGAGTTGATAGCATCTTTTCACTATCCTGTCTGCTGAATTTCTTTGCCTTGATCATAAAATTGATTGGAAGATAACTACATCACTTAAGTCATTAAGAAGTTAATTCAAAGCGAAGTTTTACTTAAAGCAGCAAGATCAACTCCTAAAATAGCAAAATTGGCTAAAGCTTGTAGATGTTGTTACTACTTTTTAATCTAGTTTCTTTATTCTAGTATTAGATTGTAGCACATGGTAAATACGTGGCCATCAGATGAATGTCTAGTAGCTGAAATGCAAGAAGAAATATTTTTTCTTTTAATTTATAGAGATTTTCCCTGAAATTGATACTTTTATTATATATTCTCCAAACTGCATTATTTTAAATGTTGTTCAAAATAAAAACAGCATTTTTGTGTCTGATTAAGTATTTTAGAAAGCACATGAAAACCATTATTCTTCCCTACCTTGCCAGCCCTTCTCCAAGCTCAGCCTTTCTACACCATTGCTCAATGAATGGAAAAAAAATTAGTCTTTCATTGTTCAATCTCATTTCAAACAGAAGTGTAGAATGAGAGAACAGAAACAGAAATGGGAAATCTTTGACTAAAATAGAGCTAAGCCAAGAGTGAAGTTTTTTATGACCTAGAGAAAGCAAGAGGCAGAAATAGGTTGTTACCTGTTCCTTCAAAAGAACTTAGGCCTCATATTTACATTGTGCACTTTAATTATCAGTGGCTATTTTGTTGACTTTTTTGTCATTGTTGCTTCTTTGGTCTTGTTTTCTCAACTTTTAAATTATGAAAATGTAGTCTGTAAATAATTTCTTTCTGGAGGTATCTAAATATATCACTATTTAACTACAGGTATTGCATTCTGAGCATTCAGTTCTCAACCCTTCGCCTGGATGTAATTCTTAACAATAAAGCATACTGGGAGAAATATATTGACAAAAGTTCCCTTATAAAAACCTCAGTGGATCCACTGTAGGCGTTGTCAGAAAAATAAAGCTTGCTTGCTTTTCTAGAAAAAGAACCTTAAGACTTAACAAAAGGAAGTTCTGCAAATGATAACCACTATTTTGTCCATCGCAACTGAATAAATTTTTCACTAAACAACCACAAGAGGATTTTTTCTGGTGAAAATTAAAATACAACAGGAAAACATGGTAGAAGCTTCCACTTCCCACTATGGAACAAGTTCAATATTTTGCTTTTAAGAGTACTGAATTTATATGGTTCTGCAAAACATAAATTCATATTCACTAAATAAACAAACAAAATTCCAATAATTTCAAATTTTGAAGTTAATTAACTTCTGAATGGACAAAAACCATGACATAAGTTGATGAAAGTTTTGTTATTACATGTATAATCTGCTGCTATTCATTTTATTTGCTGTTAGATTATCTAGGGGCAGATTATTTATACTTCTAAAATAAATAAAGATAATTAACTCCCTTCCTCTAGAAGGCATAAGAATACTATAATTATACTTAAAAAAATAAATTACAATAAACTGTTTTTGTAGTCATGAATATTTTAAGTACTTTTCCAAAAGAGGTATTACTTCACTCATAAAAAGTCACATAACTTTTCTTTAACTAAAGTGGGAAAACACATATTAAGAAAACATAACAGGTCATGAACCTGGTGCAATGTTATGCTTAGAGTATATCTACAAGAGCCATGCCAGTGAGTTCAGGATTATTATCAAGCTATTTTTTAAGAAAGTATTTGTTTCTGGAAGTATAATGCTGACCTCTGTTGTTGCTGTATTTGACTTCTCCAATTTTTTCTTTGATAGGAAAATCAAGATTACAAGAAGGAAAAGACATATGTGGGCAGATCTGATCTTATACGTAAACCAGATGTCAAAATTTGGAAATAGCAGATCAGGGCCTTGCACTAAAGAATTTCGGTAAATTCAGACTTGTGGTATTCTGTCAGTGAGTATTAGAAGTGTGATTTTTCAGAATAAGAACAAAAAGACAAGGTTTTCATGATAGACTTGGCAATCTGGACATACTGTAGAGTCAAGCTGAAGTAAAGCAACTTTGCTATTTATTTCAGTGGCAGTTTCTTCAGAATTACGTGCTGATGTGGTAGGATATCAAGGACAACTAGGAAAGACCAGAAGAGAGTAGTGAGTGCTGATCTGGATTAATTAATACAGGTATGGGAGAGTACATAGGAAGTATCTTTTATAGGAACTGCTACAATGTTGTTCTTATGGTTATACTTACAGAAACTTTGAAGATAATTTGTGATAAAAATTCTTGCATAAAAGGAAATAATTCTAGTTACAACATATAGACATTCTTTCTTCCACAGAGGTGCAATACATAGATACATTTTATTTTTTTGCCTACAGTCCAACAAATATCACTAAGAGATTTTTTCCAGTCTATCAGTTGACTTCCCATGATACAGCTGCTGAAATGTTTTGCATGCATGGCAAATATTCATCCACTATACGGAAACTAGTTAGTACAAATGCACCAGCTGCTTACTGTGCCACTGTATGTAATGGTTAGCAGAGCAGATATCTACTGTTTGGTGGGAGGATGAAAGCTTCTTCTAGAACCAAACTGAACAATCAGTTCTGCAAAAAATGAGAAGGGAGGTAAATCTAGACATTGCTTAAACTGATCTTACTATGTGGTTCCCTGTGTACACTGATCCAGGTTTAAATCATATAATTTTGTGATCATTACTCTTACTAGAGAGGCTGGTCAAGAATGTCTCATTTCTTGGTAAAAACTTCTAATTTTAGTCTGCTTATTCCTTGTCAGTTATAAATGCCTTTTCCTATCCTCTACTTTCAGTTTAAGCAGTTCTTTTTGATTTTTCTCCAGTGTTCATTTTCCTGGTGCGTTTATTTGGAGAATTATTACCTCCTTTCATTATTGTTTTGTTAGGCTGTATAACAAGCTCTTTCATTTTTTTTTTGTCCATGTGTTTTAGCTTTTTTGCTAATAAGAAGACTGCATTTTTGTAATCATTTAAGATGGCCTTCTTTTCATTCCTTGCAGATGGCATTATTTTCTCCTGAATCTCAATTCATCCCCTGCCAGAGTCTTGACTGAGATCTCTATGGGCTCAGTGGTTTCCCATTTCTATTTTGCAACTGGATTTTATAGTCAAATTTGTCTCTTACTGGCAGCTCAAGACACATTACATGGTAACATTATCATATGACTAGGATTCTTCTTTTCACTATCATATCTTAATAGGAAACATTTTTAGTTCTTAGAGGTTTCTTTCTTGGATTTTGTACTATTGAATTTCATTTACTGTTACTCACATTTATCCTGTACAATACTCCTATCCTTTCTTCAGTGACGATTCATTTCTCTAATCTATCTCTGTCATCAGCAAGTGTCTACCCTTTGTGCAATTGCCATTCATAAGTGTTGCCATCATAAGATGAGCCATTTGATGATCATAACCTCAGGAATTCCACTGACAGACCAGGACTTACCTGATCAACACAAGCTGTTTCCTTTTCAGCATAATTTCTCCTTTCTCCTCAAAGCAGCTGTTAAGGTTGTTAACCCACTTTATAATTCCTGTACTGATCCTTCTTTTTTCTGCATGACCTCAAAATTTTCCATAAAACAGTATGTGAACTGTTTTACTGAAGTCTAGTTATCTTGACTGTACTTCCTTTGTTAAGAGTGATTTGTTTTATCAAACAAATATATGCGACTATTCTAACACAATCAACCCTCAGAAATCTTTTGATTTACTAATGTGGCTTTAATTATTTTTTAATTTAAAATCAATTCCAGAATTTTGATATTATATTCAGTGATTCTGTTTCTCCACTTACTAAGTGACAATCATAAATACTTGACTTTCTGATATTAGATGATAATGCATTGTCACTGTTAAAGTCCTTCAAGATCTTCTGTAGAAAATGGTCCAAAATGTGAAGAACTCCTACCATATTTGCCTTGTATTATATTCAGAGAGGTGCCTCTAACAGTTACATTATATACAAATATCACTTCTATAGATGAAAGAATTCTTCTTTGAATGGATGCTCTCATTTGTTAACACTCTTTTTTATATGAAAATATTGTCTTCTGATTTATCGAGCTATGTCACTTTTATAAGCTGTCAGTCAAGATAACACCAACTCTCACTATCCTTCTGTTGTACATCAAGTAACAGGTTTTGATCAAAAAGATAAAGGTATGTCAAAAAGTATCATCAGCACTAACCACTTCAGACTCTTATGACTCTGATATTTGATATTTTCTGACTACAGAATTACAGAATCACTAGTTTGGAAAATACCCACAGGATCATTGAGTCCAACCATTCCTATCACCACTAAACCATGCCCCTCAGCACCTCATCCACTCGTCTTTTAAACACCTCTAGGGATGCACATCCCTGGGTAGCCTCTGCCAGTGCTCAATGACATTTTCTGTGATTTTTTTTTTTTCTGATATCCAGCCTGAACTTCCCCTGGCAGGACTTGAGGCCATTCCCTCTTGTCCTGTCTCCTGTCACTTGGAAGAAAAGCCCAGCTCCCTCCGTTCCACAACCTTCTATCAGGTAGTTGTAGAGAGTAATAAAGTCTCCCCTCAGCCTCCTCTTCTCCAGGCTAAACAACCCGAGCTCTCCCAGTCGCTCCTCATAAGATTTGTTCTCCATCCCCTTCATCAGCTTCGTTGCTCTTCTCTGGACTCGCTCCAGACCCTCAACATCCTTTCTGTGGTGAGGGGCCCAGAACTAAACACAGGACTCGAGGTGCGGTCCCACCAGTGCCGAGTACAGAGGGAGAAGAACCTCCCTGGACCAGCTTGTCACACCATTTCGGATACAAGCCAAGATGCCATTGTCCTTCTTGGCCACCTGGGCACACTGCTGGCTCATGTTCAGTCGCTGTCAACCAACACCCCCAGTTCCTTCTCCTCCAGGCAGCTTTCTAGACAGACTTCTCCCTGTCTGTACCTCTGCTTAAGGTTGTTGTGCCCCAAGTGCAGAACCCGGCACTTGGCCTTGTTAAACCTCATGCCATTGGACTCTGCCCAGCAGTCCAGCCTGTTCAGATCCCTTTGCAGAGGCTCCTGACCACCCAGCTTAGTGTCATCTGCACTCGATGCCTTCATCCAGGTCATTGATAAAGACATTGAACAGGGCTGGACCCAGCACTGAGCCCTGGGGAACCCCACTTGTAACTGGCCTCCAGCTGGAGTTACCTCCATTTCCCACCACTCTCTGGGCCCGGCCATCCAACCAGTTTTCCACCCAGGAGAGTGTGCGCCTGTCCAGGCCAGAGGCCGACAGTTTCCGAAGCAGAATGCTGTGAGAAAATATGTCAAAGGCTTTACTGAAGTCCAGGAAGATACATCCACAGCCTTTCCCTTGTCCAGTAGTCACAGAATGACCAGGTTGGAAGAGACCCACTGGATCGTCGAGTCCAACCGTTCCCACCAATCCCTAAATCATGCTCCTAAGCACCTCATCTACCCTAACCTTAAACACCTCCAGGGACAGTGACTCAACCACCTCCCTTGGCAGACTGTTCCAATGCCTAACCACACTCTCCGTGAAGAACTTTTTCCTAATCTCAAGCCTAAATCTCCCTTGGAGGAGCTTGAGGCCATTCCCTCTCGTCCTGTCCCCTGTCACTTGGGAGAAGAGGCCAGCTCCCTCCTCTCCACAACCTCCCTTCAGGTAGTTGTAGAGAGTAATAAAGTCTCCCTTCAGCCTCCTCTTCTCCAGGCTAAACAACCCCAGCTCTCTCAGTCACTCCTCATATGATTTGTTCTCCAGCTTTGTTGCTCTTCTCTGGACTCGCTCCAGAGCCACAACATCCTTCTTGTGGTGAGGGGCCCAGAACTGAACACAGTACTCGAGGTGCGGTCTCACCAGTGCCGAGTACAGGGGGAGAATAACCTCCCTGGACCTGCTGGTCACGCCGTTTCTGATACAAGCCAAGATGCCATTGTCCTTCTTGGCCACCTGGGCACACTGCTGGCTCATGTTCAGTCGGCTGTCAACCAGCACCCCCAGGTCCTTCTCCTCCTGGCAGCTTTCCAGCCAGGTTTCTCCTAGTTTGTACCTCTGCTTAGGGTTGTTGTGCCCCAAGTGCAGGACCCGGCATTTGGCCTTGTTAAACCTCATGCCGTTGGTCTCAGCCCAGCAGTCCAGCCTGTTCAGGTCCCTTTGCAGAGCCTCCCGACCCTCCAGCAGATCCACACTTCCACCCAGCTTGGTGTCATCTGCAAACTTGCTAAGAGAGGACTCAATGCCTTCATCCAGGTCGTTGATAAAGACATTAAATAGGACTGGACCCAGGAGTGAGCCCTGGGGAACCCCACTTGTCACTGGCCTCCAGCTGGATTTAAATCCATTTATCACCACTCTCTGGGCCCGGTCATTCAACCAGTTTTCCACCCAGGAGAGTGTGCGCCTGTCCAGGCCAGAGGCTGACAGTTTCCGAAGCAGAATGCTGTGAGAAACTGTATCAAAGGCTTTACTGAAGTCCAGGAAGATACATCCACAGCCTTTCCCTCGTCCAAGAGTTTAGTCACTTGGTCATAGAAGGTGATCAGATTACTCTGGCAAGACCTGCCTTTCATGAACCCGTGTTGACTGGGCCTGATCACCCGGTTCTCTTGCAAGTGCTTCTTGATAGCACTCAAGATCACCCACTCCATGACTTTCCCCAGTACCGAGGTCAGGCTGACAGGCCTGTAGTTCCCCGGATCCTCCCTGTGCCCCTTCTTATAGATGGGCATGACATCAGCCAGCCTCCAGTCCAGCAGAACCTCCCCAGTCATCCAGGACTGCTGGAAGATGATGGAAAGGGGTTTAGCCAGCACATCCACCAGTTCCCTCAAAACTCTTGGGTGGACTCCATCCGGCCCCATAGACTTGTGGGCATCTAGCTGGGCAAGCAAGTCTCTAACTGCCTCTTCTTGGATCATGGGAGCTTTGTTCTGCTCCTCTGTCTCATAGGTACATACACACAGGGAACAACCTTCCTTGCTATTAAAGACTGAGGCAAAGAAGGCATTAAGGACTTCAGCCTTGTCCTCATCCTTTGTCACAGTTTTCTATCTGCATCCAATAGGGACTGATTATTCTCCCTGGTCCTCCTTTTATTGTTAATGAATTTATAGAAAGATTTTTTTGTTATCTTTCACCAAATTGGGGGATCTGAAGTCTAGTTGGGCTTTAGCCCTCCTGATTTTTTCTCTGCACAATCTCACTTCCTCCCTGTAGACCAACTAACATACTTGTTCCTCCTTCCAAACTTCAACAGAAAATTGCAAAGTTTTAACTCTTTCTAGTGTAAGTCTAAATAAAATTCCTCTTAGATTCTTTACAAAAATCTTTAATATACCCATTCATATATGTGTAGAAAAGTAGATTTTATCTTTTCTTGTTTAATGGGATATTTTTCATTAGCCCAGGATATGCTTTGAAGAAATGAATACAATTAATATAGAAGACTTGCAGTAAATTTAGATCGTATTTGGTTCATGATTATTTTTGGAAAAACTTGAAACTTTCAAGTGGTATCTGTCAACACACCACATGTAACTACTTGTAGTTACTTTTTTTCTAGATTGCACAGGAATTCTAAATGACACATCTGTTCTTCACCTGTGTGTCTAAGAGATAAAACCAAGGGAAATAATGAAAAAGGAAGAAAAGTTAACATGGTGGTCTTTTCTCTTAAATGGCTCCATGGAAAAATATTATTTAAGAAGTATTTGAAAAATCCATAGAACTGAAGAAGATATTGTCCTAATTGTTGTGTGACATTCTGCTCTATCTCAAATAATTTCACAATAATTGATATTTTTAAATAATTTTTAATAATTTTAGTTTTTTAAAAACACAGTATGTAAATGCATTTCATGTCATCTAAAACTTAAAATAAATAATATAATATGCTGAGAAAATACAGCTTAATATATCTTCTTTAATAAATGTGAAAAGCATTGTCTAGGGATAATGCAGAAGCAAACCACTGCTCTGATTGAGTAAAATAAATAAACTTAATGATCTTTATGAAATTCCTGAGCAGTTCCACTGAAAACTCTTGAATTGTCATTGTCCTTTAAAGATTCTGAAACCTTATGTGGTGCTCATTAAGTCTATAACAATTAATTTGGTCCCAAGATTGCCTAGTAAGAATTCACAGGCTTCAGAGCAGATCAAAGACTCTATGCGATCGTTCTTCAATGAATTGTTTATGCAGATAATTCTCTGTTTTCGGAAAGTTCTTTTTCCATTAAAATGTTCTATAGTGAAAAAACATGGCTACAGTCTGTATTTGTGTCTGTATAACCATTCTAAATAAGGCTTCACGTCTGATGGAATCGTGTTCTTCTCTCCATATAAATCTCAGAAAGTCTTCCTCCAACCATTGTTTTCCTTCGACTTTGTTTCATTTGAAAAATCTAATATAAATTTAGTCCATATAATAGCTTAATGAGACTCTGTAACAAAGTTAATATACTAACACACTTAATATCCTTGAGTAATATTACAACATCGTACCAGAATGTGTTTGTGTTCAGCCTCATAAACATTCCTGATGTTTCTCCCTCTTTCCATATCGCCTCTACAGTGAATACTCTTTTTCACTGACTCTCCTCTAAGTAATTGTCTTATATATTGCTTACTCTGAGGCAGTATTTCTAAAGTATGAACACTTTAATGAATTTTCTTTTTAGGTATGATTCTCTTTCCCACATCACTCTTGAATAATGCACATGAGTTTAGTGAATTTGATTCTAAAAGCACTTAATAATAAAACTGTTAATTAGTGCTCATTCTTCTTTCAACACAATGATTTTGTGGGATAATAGTTCAATAATTAACTTTGGCCAATATATGTTGTTCACCACCTTTTTTTCTCAGAAACTAAAGAATAAGATCAATTACAAAGTGGGGAAAGTTGTTGTGAAATTGAAACTTGGGAGTGTTTTGGCACTTTTGACAGTTGCTGCTGAAAAGTGTAAGCCCAAATGGACTCTACTTCAGACAATAAAATGCAGCAGGCAAAACTATTGTTTCATCCCCTGTGGGCCACTCTCTTTGTTCACTCTTACTTTTATGTAATCATGTTGGTTTGACACCTATAATAGGTTTAATAGGTTTTTCTCTGATGTTATTATTGGCTAATGAATCTGCTCTACTCTGGGGATGCTAAAAATAAGAAGTCACACTGTTCTGCTGTTTTATGTAGCTCTACAGGGAAGGCCTCCATAGTAATCTATGCGAGTATGTCATCATAAATCAATAGATAACAAGTTAGCCTTTAACATTTGGATTGCTTGCTTCAGTTTTATAAATCAGGCCAGCAATTATAAGGCTATCTCTGTTGATTTTCTAGTTCACTATTTAACCTAATACTTTATTTTACACTTTTAGTGTTTATAAGTAACTAAAGCAAGAATTGACTTATAGAATACAATCAACACCCTTTACACAGGAGTTTTTGTTTGCTAACAGAATAAAGTGTTATCACATTATGAAGATAGTTGCAGATTCTTTGATATCCTCTGCCATTGGATCAATTGTTTTAAATATACCTGATAGATCATGATGATCTTTAAGGTTCTACATTTCCAAAATTGTAGGCAAGAACAACAAAGCAGCAACATGTTTTACACTTCATAAACAATCACAGGAAAAAGATAAAAACATTACTACAAGATGAACAGCTGCCAAACTTGCTACTTTAAATCAACACCAAAATGTGCATGTTTTAAGGAGCTCTTCAGCAACCTTACATTTTTAAATAATTTTCAATTAGAGATAAAGGGATAAAAAAATATAGTTAATTTCACATACATTGAGCAAAAGAAAAAATATTCTAGACTATCTATGCCTTTAGTTCTCACGTCACCTTTGATATTTCTCTGTACTTGTCCTACACCTTCCTCTGAAGCACCTGCTTCAGAGTGAATACAGTGCAAATGTGACAACTTCTGTTTCTGTAGTCATCTGTAGTTTCATTACACTTCCAGTTGTATTCATAGGAAGCTTACTTCTGGCTTCTTTTTGAGTTCTTATTGTGTCAATTCAATATTGATTTGCAGGAACATTTTAAAGTCACATTTTCGAGTCTTCCCAGAATAAGAGTGAAATGTTTTTTTCTTGTTTCATTTTGATAGAACTTCATGATGAACAACTAGAGTAACAGAGGAGAAACCTGGAAAACCAGTGGCTAGAAAATCTGACCAGAGTCTACCTATGTCAGATCTTTCTGATTTACCTGTTATAAAGATGGTGGAGACATAGATATGTCCTTCTGGTCTGCAGAATAAAAAAAATAATAATAATAAAAAGATGTGCTAGTCAGAAAACTGATTTTCTGAGTCTAGTTGTACTACAGTTCTATTTTCCTACACTCAACCTTGAACAGCACCTTTTCCTAAAAATAACTCCATTAACCTGTCCTGTAATAACTGCCTTTCAGAAAATCTTTCCAGACTCCTCTCTTTCCAGTGCAAATGTAAGCTATTTTATGTTTTTAATATATATTATTTTAAAAAGAGTTTCTCCTTACAGTCATATCACTCATGTCTTGCTTAATTTTGAACTTATTTATATATTAGGTACATAAATACAGATAGAATTGGGTTAAACTGAAGATAAATCTACCAGACTTTTTCAGTCTCACATTCATGACTATTCCCTAAAGAAGTTAAGAGCAAGTTTACTGGTGAGTGGGATTTGGAAAAGATCTAAGGGAGAATTGTTTCAATTGCGTCCCCATTCCTGGCCAGAATATTCCATATTATTTGCTATGCATTTTGATGGCAGTCTTCATCCTTTATGAAAACCAAAAGGATCATGACAGAAATACTAAGATTCACAGAAATCTTAGGCGAATGCTGAACTTCTACATTTTTCTCCTGGTGGGTGGAGGATTGGAATTAAATCTTAATGCTCAAAATTTTAAAACTATGAAAACAAACAGATTTTTTTATCATTCCCATACTGTGCATTATTTTCACTATAGTAAGCGCAATCCATTTGAACAAATGGAAGTTCAATATTCATGTTCCTTTTCATGTAAATTACAGCAAGAGATCTGAGATATGCACTTAACAAGAGGAAAAGGAAAAACTGCAGCACAGAATGGTTTGTTCTCTCCCTGACTATGTTGCTGATACAGCCATGCATCACTGAAAATACTCAGACATAAATTCAAATTGAATGGAAGAAGTGACTAGGCTGCCTGCTGCCCTCCACAGAAGACAAAAGGCTTCTCAGCAGAATATTTCTTTCTGTCTTTTATTCAGTAAAAATCTGCTGCTTTATTTTAGCATGCCAGTACTAGACTAAAAATAGACAAGGAGAAAAGGTTTCAGACATTTTAAAGCGCACAAGTGACATACAAGCTGACCTCTTGACTGCATATGTTACAGCTAAAGGCAACGCAAATGGTGCCAGGTGGGGATTACACATGGCAGAGCAACATCTGCTTCACTATCACAAGAGTAAATGATAGTTTCTCATGTTATGCCATAAACAGCCTAAGGTAAGAAAGACTGGTAGAGATCCTGTCACAAATTAAACCCTTGCCAGCAGGTAGAATTCCAGTCCATCTGTTCATGAGAGTGGCTCAAACAGAATAAAAAAGCTTTATGAAATATTATCCAGAGAGATAAAAGGCAAATAATACAATTCATTTGTGGACTGGAGCCAGAAATGAAAGCAAAACTAAATAGAAAGAGAAGATGTTTTTTCCCTATGATGAATGAAAAGTGCTGTTACAGAACTTGTTTCCAGAGCTAGGGGCCACATTTTCTAAACTGCATTTTTTTACAAGCATGATTTACATAGATACAAATCCACAGAGACACAAAGTAAGTATCCTGGAAATGCACAAACCATAGCTCTTAGAACAGGATTCCAAAGTTCTACTTGGTAACCCCCTTTTTTAATTTTCTTCCACTAAAATATTAATAAGATAGTCAATAATTGTGTTGATTCAGACCAAAGATAACTTTTTGAAGAAAGCAACGTGAAATGCTTAACATTAAGTGCCTCCGTGATGCCTGAAACAAATACCTCAGAAATAACTGTAAGAAGGCACCTAGATTTTGGATATGACTGCAACTTGCATTCTGTGAGCTAGTCAACCACTTATTTGGTTTTTGTTGTAGTCCAATTCATTGCTTGAATTGCTTTCATTTATTCAGAGACAGCAGAAATGTTGATATCTCTTGATGGAAGCATAAGGCGTGCAAGGACCAAATACATCGACCGGACAGAACTGAGTTTATTCTGTTTGAGCTACTCTCATACACAGTTCAGATTTCTTTCATTTTCAAGAAGCTGAATATCTTCAATTTCAGCAGCACTTCCATTCCCATTGATGACCAGTGGTGATGTGTTTAATGATGTAAGAAAACCACACATTTTTATAATCATATATGTCAATTATCATTGTATTCTATATTTCACAGTTGACTAACACTTCTACTGTAAAACAGGCAAAATGAAGACATAGATGGCATCCTAGAAAACAAAGGTTTTGTCTTCAAAATGTTGACTGTTTATCAAATTTCTAGGAATTTAAGTATTCTGGAAATGCAATGTAATTTTTATTGAGCAAAAATTTTCAGTTGTTTTCCGAGCATGCTGTAAACTTTGGAAGCTTCACTCAGAGCAGAAAGAACTTTTGAGAATATTTAGTAGAAGCTTATATTTAAAGTAGCTGGTTTTCTAAGGGTGTGAGTCAGTCATTAAGGGATTTTCAATATCATTGCTATATCCTTTGTCAACAGTTATGCCTAAATAGTGTCAAATAAAAATCCTGCCTTTAATGAATTATTTTTAGGATCAGTCATTGAGTATCTGAATCATTTAGACCATTTGGAAAATATTTTCCTTTTTTTGGCACAATTAGAAAACTAGTCTAAGATATTTGTGAATTTTTCAGTTTCTAGGTGCATTTATTAAAAGTCTGCTTGTGGAATATACGGATTGTGTATTTATGTATTTAGGATCACAACAAATACACTTTCAACCTGTCATGAAATTTTGTGTTTGAAATTTTAACTGTATCTCATGAAGTATTCTTAAATGATTTTCTGAAACAACAAACTGCATTTGTTCTTCAGTTCATATTGTGCCCCTCTTAAAATATTAAACTGGAAAACCTGACCTAAATTTTCTTTATATGTTTTTAAACTAAATATGATTTAAGAAAGCACGCCTCTTACTTCTTGAATCACAAGAAGCATTAGATACTCCAGTTCCTCAAAGATTAACCTTCTGTGTGTAATGGCTTTTTACTGAAACAAGGCAAGTAGCACCTTACATTCCAACACACAGTGTAAAAAAAAAGAATATCATTTTAGCCAGCATTGCTGAGATTAAAATATCAAAAATATACTGTAGAACTGTGTGTGAAGTCCTAATTTATGTCATCATTGTAAGTGAATGGGAGCTGCTAATGGAAAAATAACATAGGATTGGTTTTACTCAAATAAAAGAGGAGTCCAGTGCAATTGCAGAAATAAGAATTCATTGAGGAAACATGGAATTTACCATCTGTCTTTTTGGCAGGAAGGTCATAAGTCACTAGCTATTCAGGTAGAATTACATATAAGATTGAATCAGTTATACTTTTGAATATAATCCCAAAATACAAAGTAATAAAAGGGGCAAAAATTTAAAGCAGAAAAGAAAATATTCAAAGCCAAAATAAAGCACAATATTCACTACACTTTTTGTATTCTTACCTACAAATATATATAGTAATATATATGAAAACTGAATGTAGGAGTAATATTCTCTTGGAACCATTAATTATTTTGCTATTAGCATGAACACCCAATGAACAAGAAACTTTAATTACGACATAGCTGGCTGCCATAGCTGGCTGCTAGTGTTCCGTCACTGCTTTTGTAATGGCGATGTTAATTGTTATTGTAGTATAATCTACTAACACCTAAAATGATGTATGGCAGTTATACTTTTAATATCTTAAAGAGCATATCTGCAGTTATGGGTCCCAAAACACAGGAGGAAGAGAAAGGGAAAGAAGAGCTTAAAATGAGAACTTTTAAATTAATTTTTGAAATTATGGATATATCTTTTCACTAGGGAGAAGAGAAAGTCATGTGGAAGTTTTGAAATGAAACTACCAGATCAAAAAAAGATAAAAGTAACTAAATGAGCTGAAAATTATTTTTGAATGTGACTTCCTGAAAAAAGCGTAGCAATGCACATTAAGTTAGTAGGGTGAGCCCCTGAGATATTCACTGGTTTCACAAGCAGTACGGATTACTACTTTTTTTATTTAAAAAATTAGCAAGCTTATTCAGGAGTCCAAGTAGAGAAAGTATACAATCTTAATGACTCAGCTAAACATGGTTAGAGAGGCCAAGAAAAAAAACCAAAAACATTGTAGGGTATTTTCACATAGAAGTAGTAGATATATGTCACTGAGGATGAGAGAAACAGACAGCACACAACTAAAGACAAAAGGGCCACAGGTCAAGGCATGAATGGACTATTCAACCAGGATTTTTTGACTGGGTATCTACCCATAGCATAAAGTATTTGTTATCATACTTGGGCTGTCTAGAATATGAAACTGGATTACTACTTTATTTCTTGAGGTCACATTAAATTTTGGGGAGTGTTTTCAGCAACAACATCACTTTAGCTCCTTTACTCTTGTAGTTCCAAAGAAAATACCCTCTATTCATCAAAAATCTATGGATTAAATGTCAAAATTGTTTTGTTTGTTCATTTGCCATGTATCAGCTCTTTATTCTTTTTGTTTAAGAAATGTTTTGCTTGACTGTCCAATAATCACCAGCTGGGATATCCCTAGGGCTTTAAGAGACAAAAAAACCCCAATATATACTTTATGTCTAAATGTAATAGGAAAGATTTTCTTAATACAATATGGAAATAAAACATGATAACAGTAAAATAAAAAATAAGAAAGAAAAAGGCCAACATTTAATTAGTTAGTTACAAGTTGAAGATAAGACTTCTGCTTGGATTTTATTATTTACAGACAATAACAGGGCTCTGTAGCCATAGGTAGGTAGCTGCCATTTGGAAACTCTCCTTCGCCTTTCTGTACATGCAGGTCTCCAGGCAGCCCCAGGCAACTTGTCTAGGTTGGCTCCCCTGCACCCTGAAGTCTGCTCTCTCAGCACTCCTGGACTGTGCTTTCACATTCACTGTCCATTTGAACAACAGATATTGTTGTAAGGGTGGCCTTGAGGGCAATTCTCAGAGGACAGTCTAGACAGACATTATTGTGTACAGTCCATCTCTTTTGTATACAAGAGCTCAATCAATCTTTTTTCCTAATCCCCTTGTAGCATCCTGCCAGGGACCAAATGGAGGAAGGATGGCTGTATACATTTTATAAAGGAACTGAGAGTGTGCAGTGATTACTTCTGTTTCTCCATTATGCCCCTTGCTTTCCAAGTATTCTGTGTTCAGTTGCTCCCATTGACTCACGATGCAACTTCCTTGAAAATCCAGTACTACTTTTTGTTAACTACAGTATTTATTAGAAAATTATGTCAATATTTCTTCATCCAAAACCATTAGTAAGCATAAAGTGGCACATGATGAATCTATAGGAAAAATTAAAACTAAGAACCCAACCTCTTAGGCTTATAAAACCCAAGAGATCATCTTTTCTCGGAACCATTAATTCTCAGACACATTTGAGTCTAAGAAATCACAGTTTTGCCTGCCTAGTCTACTCTTATGTAATTATATTGACAGAGAGGCTGCAACACACTTCTGAGCAGTTACAGAGTAGCTTTGCTTTGTAAAGAAATGTCATGCCTTCTGAAGAGATGTCCACATTTTTGAAGGACAAGAAGAGTTATCTGAAGTGAGTTTTTATAGTGTCTAAGTGTTACAAATAATTTTGAGAGGACAATAAGACAATAAAACCACGAATATTTATCACCAATATGGTAAAGAAAAGACAGCCACAAATTAACAGGATAACAACTGAAACACTGGAAGAGTAAGAATTCTAGTTAGTAAGAGACATAGTTGGCCATCACATAGACATAATTGGCCATCACATCAGCCAATTCCCTTGGGACTCTGGGATGCATTTCGTCAGGTCCCATATACCTATATACGTTCAGGTTCCTCGGGTGGTCAAGAGCCTGATTTTTCTTTAGGGTCATGGGTGCTTTACACCACAGGTCCTCATCTTGTTGTCCACTGACCCAGAGGGGATGAAGAGAGTGGTGGTCAGTGAAGTCTGATGCAAAAAAATTATTGCATACCTCAGCCTTCTCCTTGTCTGTTGATACGAGGTCTCCATTTTCATTCATCAGTTAACTTCATTATTCATGAAGTCATATCATGAACCTGTAAGCAATGTTTCCCAGGCTGAGCCAGAAGGCTTACAATGACATCAGTATATTTTATTTTGAATAGTTGAAGAATATATTTCTTAAATTAAGGGATCACTTTCAATCCTGGGGGAGTTTCTTTTTGAAGATCATATGAGAAGGAGAAAAAACACTAATTGAATCTTCTCATTTACACCTTCCATCTGTTTTCATTCCAGCTGCATCTGCTTAGATATATGAGAAGCAGGTCAACCTAACACTTAATGGGTCTCATTTGATTACTGTAGTAATTTAATAAAATTGGTGCAAGTGGGACGAAAAACTAGAAAAAAGCTTACATTTTTATATTAAAATAGAGAATTTTAAAGTTTTTGGTTTTTTGCTTTTACTTTATCAGAATAAGTTGGGTAAAAAAAAAAACAAAACCAAAACATAATTCTTTCCAAAAGGAATCTCGTATTTTCTTTTGGGTAATGTGGCACTTTGGCCATTGTATCCAATTCTTATTTTCATATTGTATCCACTTTCTTATTAAGAATTTGCTATTTTGTATATGGGTTGTTTTTCTTAACAAACACTATGCCTATTTTCATAAATTTCTGTTACACAGCTGATATTTCTGTTTAGTTTTCTGTCTTTTCTCATCCTTTTTTTCTAATTCTGTGAATTATCATATTTTTATCTTTTAAATATGTCTTGCAGTTTGCAGGGACAGTCTTAAGATATAAAACAAGATCAGATTATTTTTATGATACCTTTTTAAAACAACTCTTTACACTGTTGTAACTACAGTAGTTTGATGATGTAAGCACATATTGTCTAGTTCTATTAAAGGATATTTTTTCCCTTCTAAATCTTCCTCTTTAAAAAAAATGTTATTCTCCTGTGAAGAAAAGCTTTCTACTTTGAATTCCCTACATTATATTGGTAGAAAAATGTTATAGTTTCCTAGGGAAGAAAAGTCACTGATAAGATTTACTTTATCCAACTTCATGCATCTAACAGTTTTGTTGATTCTCTTTTTTGGAGATGGTGAAAGACAGACACCATTAGAAAGTAACTTGTGCAGTCTGTGGTGGACACTAACCATAGAACAAAATATCTCTATATTTATGTATGTAATTATAACTAATATGCCAGCTAAGTCAGCCTGGGACTACCAACACTTTCTATCCTGTGAAACCTTCTACGAGCAAAATTATGTATTTTCCAACATGAAGGTGACATTTGTGAATGTGCTGAAGATCTGATGCTTAGCTCTAGCTTACTATGCAGATCAGTGCTGTTGAAAATTTCCTACATTCTATGAAAGGAATTTTGCTGCACAATGCAATGAGGTTTTCTAACTGAATGTCTGGCGTGAGTAATAGAAGGAAGAGAAATCATGAGAGAGTCAGAGGCTATAAAGAAGTCAACAAAGGGGGCGGTAAGGTAAGCATTAGCAGGTGTATATGTAGTGGAAAGTAATGACGTCCACTGTGATCATATTTATCAAATTAGGCCTGTAGGTCTACAAATATGAACATGTGTATGTATTAGCAGCCTGGTGGAATACTTTATTCTTCATCTGTTGAGGCTCAAAGATTTATAAACTGAAGGACAACACAGAGAATCCAGGTGCACTATTAAAGTGAAAGAAAATTAGAGGATTCTTTCCATCATCTTCCAACATTCCTGGAAGACTGGGGAAGTTCCACTGGACTGGAGGCTGGCTGATGTTGTGCCCATCTACAAGAAGGGTCACAGGGAGGATCCAGGGAACTACAGGCCTGTCAGTCTGACCTCAGTGCCAGGAAAAGTCATGGAACAGGTGATCTTGAGTGCGATCATGAAGCACATGCAAGAGAGAGAATTGGCGTGATCAGGCCCAGTCAACACGGGTTCACAAAAGGCAGGTCTTGTCAAACTAACCTGATCGTCTTCTATGACAAAGTGACTCGGCTGCTGGATGAGGGAAAAGCTGTGGATGTATCTTCCTCGACCTCGGTAAAGCCTTTGACACAGTTTCTCACAGCATTTTGCATAAGAACCTCTCAGCCTCTGGCCTGGACAGGCGCACACTCTCCTGGGTGAAAAACTGGTTGGACGGCCGGGCCCAGAGAGTGGTGGGAAATGGAGTTAAATCCAGCTGGAGGCCAGTGACAAGTGGGGTTCCCCAGGGCTCACTCCTGGGTCCAGCCCTGTTCAATGTCTTTATCAATGACCTGGATGAAGGCATTGAGTGCATCCTTAGCAAGTTTGCAGACGACACTAAGCTGGGTGGAAGTGTTGACCTGCTGGAGGGTCGGGAGGCTCTGCAAAGGGATCTGAACAGGCTGGAGTGCTAGGCAGAGTCCAATGGCATGAGGTTTAACAAGGCCAAGTGCCGGGTCCTACACTTGGGGCACAACAACCCTGTGCAGTGCTACAGACTGGGAGAAGTCTGTCTAGAAAGCTGCCTGGAGGAGAAGGACGTGGGGGTGTTGGTTGACAGCGACTGAACATGAGCCAGCAGTGGCCCAGGTGGCCAAGAAGGCCAATGGCATCTTGGCTTGTATCAGAAATGGCGTGACCAGCAGGTCCAGGGAGGTTCTTCTCCCTCTGTACTTGGCACTGGTGAGACCGCTCCTTGAATCCTGTGTTCAGTTCTGGGCCCCTCACCACAAGAGGGATGTTGTGGCTCTGGAGCGAGTCCAGAGAAGAGCAACAAAGCTGGTGAAGGGGCTGGAGAACAGGCCTTTATGAGGAATGGCTGAGAGAGCTGGGGTTGTTTAGCCTGGAGAAGAGGAGGCTGAGAGGAGACCTCATTGCTCTCTATAACTACCTGAGGGGAGGTTGTAGAGAGGAGGGTAATGGCCTCTTCTCCCTAGTGACAGGGGACAGGACAAGAGGGAATGGCCACAAGCTCCGCCAGGGGAGATTTAGGCTGGACATTAGGAAAAAATTTTTCACAGAAAATGTCATTGGGCACTGGAACAGGCTACCCAGGGAAGTGGTTGATTCACCTTCCCTGGAGGTGTTTAAGGCACAGGTGGACGAGGTGCTGAGGGGCATGGTTTAGTGTTTGATAGGAATGGTTGGACTCGATGATACGGTGGGACTCTTCCAACCTGGTTATTCTATGATTCTATGATTCTATGATTTGATTTTCTGCCAAAGTTCACAGTATGAAAAAACATGGTGAAATCTTGAAGACCAAGGCTGATGTCAAAATTATAGGGAGTAGGCAGATCAGATAGAGTTGGTACAATTGCAAATGAAGATGTTTTTCTTGTACTTCTGTTGCAGAAATTTAGTTGTAGTTTAGAAGTCACAGGCTCTGTCTAAGACAGAACGAGGGGAATGTTGTCAAACTATTAAAACTGTCAAATGAGGTACAGTGTTGAGTACCATTGGCATTAGATTACAAGCTAAGGTAAACATTATAGTGTAGATAAGATGAGTAAGGAGTAACATATTAGATCTGAGTGTCATGGAATCCATGTGTAAAAATTCACTTCATTTTCTTCCTGTCTTTTTCTTTAAAATCTAGTTCTCTAGCTTCACCTGGTAGTAATATCTACAGTCTTTATTTAATCATGTTCTGAGAACTCATCTTTTAATTGCTTGTATTGCAGCATTCCTAATTGATCTGTTAGTGTTTTAAGCAGATGTTTTTCTAAACAAATGCATCAGTATAATGTTTAGTTAATAACACAGGACACATAATATAAATTCATAGAAAAGATTTTGAGACTGTCTTAATAGAAAGGATCAGAATGAAGAATGTAGGCACAACCAAATAGTGCTTCACAGGGATGAAAAACAGTTTTGAAAAGTTCACGGTTTTTCTTCAGAAAGATTTAGAAAGCTAGTAGCTGAACTAACAGAACAGCACAAACCCAAAAATTTAAATGAGCACACATTCTTGTCACAGCTTAGAGTCTGTGTATTTCTGAAGTTATTTACGTAAATGAAAACAGCATTCCTTGGGGATGTCAAAACTTCCACAAAAGTCAAACTGTGACATGCTTTGAATGTTCCTGTTTAATACTTTGCAAACCATCTCCCTACACAGGGAGGTAAGTGAGTCAGGAATGGAATGCAGATAGGAAGTATGTGAGGGCACATTTCGTTAAGGGTATATGGAAGGAAAGACAAAAAAAAAAAAAAGAGAGAGAGATAAAAAGTAGAAAGAGAAGCCAGGAGGGACTCTTTCTTATTACTATCAACTTCCTCCTTTGCTATGTCTCTGCCTTGTTTAGACTTCTGTGAGGAAAGGAGCTAGCCTTGAGCTTTTACATAAGCACTGCAGAGGGCTTGTCTTTTTACGTAGATGATATTTTGCTCCTGGTTATTGAACTGTGGTCTTTGACTGATGGAGAAGTAGTGAAGGACTGACAAGGCTTAGCAGGAGAAGAGTCCTGCTGCAGCATGGTTGAATTTATTTGTATTAAGGTCACTGTTAGAAACCTTCGTTATTCTTCTTCTCACCATTCCAATGCTGAATGCAGAGAAGTACCTCTTAAGCCAGCTGTCCCTTTTGCTTTTTGTCCTTTGGAACCACTTTTACTTAAAGTTGCTGCTGAAGAGGGGAAAAACTATAGAGTTAAATTAATTCACAGTGGAATTCTGAGAGTCATAGAGTCATGCACATAAACAATTTGATGTCTCTTTTGTGTAGTGAGTATTCACCAATATGTATACAGAGTAGAAGTCACAAAGATAAATTCTGGACAGTAAAAGTCATGCTACCAAGGAAGCATTCCACTAGTATCTCACGGAGATCTTGAAATAATTCTTTATTTTTTTCAAAATTTGTCTTCCATTCAGATTCCATATTTAAAGGGGTCTTTGATACCTGAAACAGCTAAATACATCTTTTAAATATCTATTGTTCTTGATAAAAATAATTGGAACCATCAATATTTTGCTTCTATTTTTTTTAGCTTTCTACTAAGGATCAGTCTCTCCCACCTTCAAAATAAATACAGAATGTGATTATTATGATCTTACATTACAGACAGAAATAATTCATAACAGCTTTTATAATCAGGATATACTCTGTGGAGTTTTGATGTCTAGCTGAATGAAAAGGAAACCAGTTTTTCCAGAACTGGCACTGCAGGATCAATGCAGATTATATTTACATTTATTTATACATGACATACTTGTAAATAGCTTTATTAAGAAATACTAGTTTTTATGGATGATTTCCTTTTCTAGCTTCTGTGTCCAAATGAACACATCCTGAAAACATGCTTTGGATTCTGTTTCAAACATTGTATTTGGTAGGTTGCCTCAGTGTGCCATCCCACGTATCCTGTTTATCCTTATCCGGTGACGTAACGACAGGAGAAAGCTGCCAGGATCAACACATGCTTCTAGAGTAGGGCAGTTTAGGCTGTGGTGGCAAAATTGTTATAAAGGTGTTTTCCCAATGTAGGCACTAGCCAGGCAAATATTTAGACATATTCTTATTATAGGTGTCCTTAAACCTAACCTCATTCACTAAAGCACTTACAGACTTACTGTGGAGCATATTTATCATTTTTTGACATGAAGCATCACTACAGTTGGATTATGATCTTGTTCCTACATGGCTGGAATTTTTAGGAAAGAAGCAGCTAAAGGAAGCTCAGGCAACCTTAACTGGCCTGAACTACACTCTTATTCTGAAATCCTGTAAATGTTTACATTACTCATATAAATGTATGGACACATTGAAAATGTCATTCAAAATGACAAATGATTTAGAGAAAAATGAGGTCATATTATTTGACAGAGTGAGAAAAATGTAGAGAGATCCTACTTCTGGAAATGCACTGGCATGATGGTATGCATAATTGTCCATATTGGATGATACGAATCTACTGGTGAGTGGAAGGACATTAAAAGAAATCTTTGCTAGTTCTAGATGGTTTTCCAGCTCTACTCATCTATTCGCAAGGTCATTGAATCCTGTATAACTACATTTTTACTGTTTAATTTTAAGAAATGTAACTAATTATTCTTAATTGTTTTCCTCATTTTCCCTTTAATTTGTCTGGCATTTTTGGAGCATCCTGTGCCTTATGAATGTCAAACACCTGCAATGCTATTAGCTGGTAAACTGAATGTAGTGATATGATGTTGTACACAGACTGCTTTCCAAAATCAAATGAATGCTTTGTTTTGAAAAATCTATGACACACAACCCTTTCATTTGTCTTGGAATGAAATCATATTCCTTTTTTTTCGTACTATATATTCTTACTAATGCCATTATGGCCTGACTGCGTGCTCTCAAGCCAAACAGAGACAGATTGCTTCAGGACTCTGAGCCATTACTGTATACACTCCTCCAGCACACAGTCTTGTTGAAAAAGTCTGCTATTTTGTGGGATTGAACTTTTGCTGCAAATAACCTAATACTCTTAACTCTGCAGAAGTCCTTTATTACCTTTTGGCTCACTTGGGTGGAGGTGCTAATGCCCCAAGAAGGAGATCTGCTAGGTTTTAGTAAGGTTGGAAAATAACATTTTTACCTATCTGACTGTTACTTTGGCATGAAGCCCTATCAGTCCAGTTGTACTGCTTGGGGTTTAGGATTATTTGAGGAAAGTGTTTTTGCTTTATATCTTTGCAGTTCTATAAGAAAGATTGCTTTTAACATAAATAAACAGGAGTAAAGCAAAATTCCTTGAAACCGAGACAATAAGGCAGGTCTGTTATGCTACCAAGGTTCTTTGAAGATTGATCTGGTATCAATTCTTTACAGTGAACCAAAGACTCGATCACAAGGCACACGTCTTTGCCAACAGTAAATTCTGTGCCTGAGTGCTACATCGTGGTGTACAGAGGACTTCCTGGAGACATGAAAACTCAAGAAAGAGTGGAGACCCCTGTCAGGAATCAGTAGCTCTTATTAGAGAGGTTGATGCAGGTTGGGCATTGTCAGGAGCAACTGTGGTAGGTTTAAATGGCTCTAGGGAGAACTACTGACCAGGACCACTGTGACCCAAACATACAAACAGAGATCCAGGGGCCTCACAGAGAGGATGCTGCAGTTTGCTGTGCAATGGTCTCTGCTAAGATGGTGGGCACTCACCTCAGAGTTAAAATCAGTGTTTCTACAGAGAAAGGCCTAGTTATGTAATGGTTCTCCCCAGACAGAACTGGTAAGGAAGGAGAATTCAGTGCAGATTGTAGGTTGCAACAACTGCCTGGATTCTTCTTCTGAAGAAAAGATAAGTACCTGTAAAAGAATGTTGTTGATGATCTATAGTGTCAGGTGGCTGACTGAGCTGCAGGAAACAGTCAAATTGTTGCACAGCATTATAGGGACAGAGACAGAGATAAATAGGTGGTTTAAGAACCATGCTCCTGTGGTGGAAACCACAGAGAATGGGGCACATTGGACCCTGGTCAGCCACAAAAGCAGGACTCCTCTTCAATCCCCTCTCTCTAGCATTAAAAACAAAACCAGATACGAAGCTTCAACAGCTTCACAAACACCCACAAGCAAGGTCTAACAAGAGAAACTGTACAAACAGCACACAGTGAATACTGCAAAATGAAACTGTGAGTGTTCATAGTGGGTGATTGTCTGTTAAGGGGCACAGAAGCACCCACCTGTCAGCCTGACATGGAATCACAAGATGTATGCTGCCTTCTAGGGGCTAAGGTGTGAGATGCTGCTGAGAGGATGCCACAACTTTTCAAGAACACAGACTGCTAACAAGTGCTGCTCTTTAATGTGGGCATGAATGACACTGCAATCTGGAACACAGGGAGAATTAAAGAAGGCTACAAAGGCCAGGGGGCACAACTGAAAATTGTTGGTGCCCTAGTTATCTTTTCTTCCACAGAAGATAAAAGAGCTAATGAGTGCAGCAATACTCTACTGCAAGTACATAAAACAGTTCATCTCCCTTAAAGGTAAGGGAAGTAGGTGGAGCAAATGACCCCCTTGGCTTAACTGCAAGCTTCTGGGTTTGCTCAGATTCAAAACAGAAGCATACCAGAGATGGAAAAGCAGAAAACTTACACCTTGGGGATATAAGGACATAGCCAGAGTGTGCAGAGATGCAGTTATAAAAGCTAAAGCTCAGCTCAGATTGAAGTTGGCCATATGTCAAAATCTACAAGGGTTCTTCTGGTACATAAACAACAAGCAGGAGGAAAACATTGGGCTAATGTTAAACAGGAAAGGTGAATTTGTCATGCTGAAAGTGCAGAGGTTTTCCATAATTTCTTCACCTCTGTCTTTACTAATACTGTTAGGGATCAAGCCTTGGGAACAAAAGCCTGGTTTATGCATACACAGACTTGTCATTAGTGAAGAAAGAGTTGACAACTATTACAGGAGCTTGACCCCTACAAATTGATGGCCCCTGACAATATCCTTCTGAGGACAGAGCTGGCTGATATCACAGTGAGTGGCCTCACTATGGTCTTTGAGAAGTCATGGAGGTCAGGTAACATCCCAGAAGATTGGAAGAAGGATAATGGCACACCCATCTACAAGAAGTCATTAGAGGACCCAGGAGGCTGTTGCTAACAAAGATAAAGAAGTCATTATCCCACTCTAGTCAGTTCTTGTCTGGCTACACCTGGAATGTTGTGTTCAGTTTTGGTCCCCGCTGTACAAAGAAGTTGTAGATAGGCTGGAGATGGTCCAGAGAAAGGTCACAAAGATGATCAAGGGGCTAGGAAGCTGCCATATCAGGCAAGACTGAGAGAAGGGTAGTGGTTCAGCCTTGATAAAGAAGGCCTATGGGAGACATTATCACCATGTTCCAGTATTTAAAGAGTGGCTACAAAGAAGATAGACTCCCTTTTCACAAGTAGACACATGGAAAAGACAAGAGGTAGAGGGTACAGTTATTCCTGGGGATATTTCAATTGGACACAAGAGGAATATTTTTTGTAATGAGAGCGATCTGCCATTGGAAAATTCTCTCCAGGGAAGTGGTGGATTCCCAGACACTGGACAGTTTCACGGTTCAGCCAGATAAGGTACTGGGCCATCTTGTCTAGACAACGCTATTGTCAAAAAAGGGTTAGATGAGATCACCCTTGAGGTCAATTCCAACCTGGTATTCCATGATTCTGTGAAGGAAATTCTCAAAGTAATAATCATGTAGACAGCATGCTTTTAATTTCTGCTCACACCTTTAGGGAAGCACATCCTATTATTGGAGAAATCATTGAATACAAATACACAAACTACAAATTTTAAGCATTTCTAGAGAGAGAGAGAATATATAGATATGTATATTGCCTAAGAAGTTATAGCTGATCCCTTTGTTGGATTATTTTTCTTTCCAGAATCTTTCCAGACTAAATGTGCACAATCTGAAGGCAAATTCAGATTAAAATATTGAATATAATTTGAAAATAAAGCTTTTTTCCTCTCATGCTTGTGATCAAACAAGTATTGATTTCTCTCCTCTAGTCTGTTCAAAAAGTACTTTTTATTAAAAAGAAAAAAAAAGCATTCTTAAAATGAGAAAATTTGTACTTGGGCTGTTGCTTCTCCTTGATAAGTTTAGCTTGTATAGATTCAGGGATTTTTTTTCACACTTTCCTTGAGATTTTAACTTCCTGTGTGGCAACTGCTTGCTTCACAAGTGCTGAGCACAGCACTTGCTGAGAACCAATAAGAAGTCAAAGACTTGATGTCAGGCTCACTTAGACTTATTTAATCACTATGAGTGGAAAGGAAGACAGATTTTGATTAAGACCAGTTAAACCGATCAATAAAGTCCTTGAACTTGCATAAGTCACTGCTGGCTACTTTCAGTAACAGTGATAGCCTGTACTTAGGAAGAAATATCCTTACATCAATACCTTTACATATGAGACATACATGTGGACAACAGCTGAATATGTATAAATGCTCCTGTAAGGGGGTGCACTATAATTCTTAACATTGTATTGCTAGAGTTATAACTCCAGTTAACTCCTTTGTCATGGAATTTGTAGGAAAGCTGAATTCTGAAATGGCACTTGGATAGCTACACATAAACATAAAAGGAAACTAACTGCATAGTAAACAGCATGACAACTTTGCAATGTGTAATTTTCCCCGGTTCTGTTCTTGATATACTAGAAGAAGTTCAAAAAGAAGAGAAGGTCAGGGTGGAGGTGCACTACTTTAGGATCCTCTAGATCCATTGGATATGAGACTTAAACAAACAAGAAATTACTTTCATTGATTAAATGTAGATTGAATTAGTAGGAAAAAATGACAGTCTCTGCTAAGGTTGTGTCCCCTTCTCATTGTTTAACTCAGCATGACAGATTCAATATGCTCAGCCCAAAGGAAGGCCAAAGATGTCACTTATGGACTCTGAACAATGCTAGAGCCATAGAAGAGCAAAATCGAAAAGTTGCACTTTATCAACTCACAGCCTGGAGCCACTGTTCTCATTTGGGTTGTGTTAGCAGAACAATGAGCTACAGCAGGCACAAGGCCGCTTCACATAATAATTATAGGTATCCCACAGGCAAAGCTCTTGTTGCTTTTAAGTCTTGACAGAATGTGTCTTGTAGGCATGACCTAGCAGATGGGGGACTTTTTCTTTCATCTTTTCCAAAAAGCCACCTAGGAGAAACATGTATAGATTCCTGATAAGGGATATATTTTCTCCTAAAGGGGTAGGTTGATTACTATAAGCTGCTCTTCTTTTTCCTTCACCTTAAAAATAATTGCTGATTACCTTAGTGGAAAGAAGTCAAGTATAGCAACAGAAGCAGGGATAGACCTTTTGCTCTATCCTGCTAATTTGTGTCACCTACTGCACTGCCTTCTGTATTGATGGTAGAAAAAATGAAGCAGAAAATTAAGTCTGAAAGGCGTTTTTGTCCTGCTGTCACTTTGTACAACATTTAGTTCAGTTGACATGACACTGTGCCTTTTGTTACATAAAACTGTCACATTGTCCCCTTCTGGTTAGCCACAGTTGCTGGCCAAATCAATAATGTCTGTCAAAATTGTCAAATAAAGAAGACAGTCTGAAAATATGTGTTATAATAGATAATATTTTTAATGACCATAAAAAAAAAGTCACCTACAATATAAGCAAAGAAATGAAGTAGAATTAAAAATTGCCCTATACGGATTGAATAAGGATGCTCCCAGATAATTTGTCATTGCTAGACATTTTAATTATTTCATAACCACTTTTATTGCTTTTATGTGTTACTAGTCTTTGAATACAGTTTATGACTGCTCAGGGTTACCTAAAGATTGTTAGTGTATATATATTTAGAGTATTTTGTTAGAGTTGTTAGTTACCATTGCTTTCTTTTGCTTCAATTTTTCCAGGCAAAAGGTAAAACACAGGTAAGTTTAAGGAATACAGAAGATGGTCAATGGGAAAATAAGAATACTACTTGTCTTTCCTACCTTTCCACTTTTTTCCTTGGACTATGGTGTGAAATAGAAACTTAAGAAAAATACTGAGATTTACAATCCATAGTATTATGATGAAATTTCCTTTTTATCTTCCATCATTTCAAACTGAAATGGTTCAGATATTTTTTTTGTTTATTGTTTCCTCTTAGGAGTTCTAGTAAACATGTAATTTATCTAGAATGTGGAAGAAAAGATAGCCCCAAAAGGACAAGGTTTGTCCAAAAGATGCTGTAGTGCTGGCCTTTAGGACTGTGCTTCCTGACTGGATATGCAGGAAGACACATGGCCAAATTTGCCCACAGTTCTCCCAAACGGTCAGAAAAATAAATAGCAGTACTATCCGTGTAGCCTTCCAAACTTTGTCTCTTTGTTTATCAGATATTTTTTCAGAGAATCATTTGGACATCAGGCTTGTAAAACTGTAGTTCTGCAGTTATGTCAGATTATTTCTGAAAGGACCAGCAGGAATGCAGGACTGATGTGTATATTCACTGTTATGCCATGTTTTGTAGGAAGAAAAAGAAAATATGTATTTGCAAGATTTATGTAATTTTTTAGGTTTGCAAAGACACCTTTCTGCTGAATGCTATGCCTTTCATGTCTTCACAAATGTGGCTTCAGCTCCATCTTTCTAACTAATGAGTCAGGCAAACCCATGCACACTTTCTATAGGTACTTTGAACACATAAAAGTTGAATGGAAAGATTAGGAAAAAGCAGCAGGCATTAGATTCAAGAACCAATATTTGTTTCAAGCAAATTGGAATAGATTTATTACTTGTTCTGTGTTTATGGATGCCAACAATATGGGAATTCCATTTTTCATTTTTACAGCTAAGAAAGTTTTGCTTGGTAGATTTTGACCTTCATATAGTTCTCCTCAATGAAATGAAAATACTGAAATTCTACTGCTGTGAAGACCATAAGAGATTAAAAAAAGTTGATTTTTTTGGTAGAAAAAATGTATTGCAGGCCTTCTCTCTTTTTGTTACAATTAATTATACCTAAGAATTTTATATGGGAAAAATATATTGTAATAATGGATATGTAGATTCAATATCCTGAGAACTTCAGGCATATCCAAATGAATTGAACAGACTTTCCTGTTTACTTTCCCACTCCCAAGAAAATTAAATTTTAAACAATAATAATATGAGACTGATAGCCTCACAATTTCCATTGTAATTTAAAAATATTACCTCTGAACACAAAAATTTAACAGAAACCACAGGATTTTCTAGCAAGGAGCATATACTTCCAAATATTTTGCTTTGTGTGGGTTTTATTTTCAGGTTGAGATTAGTTTCTTTCTGATCCCAGATACCTGTATCTTCTCCAGTAACCCGGTCCACTATTTAACCAATCCCATGGAGAAATATTTAAGGGGAAGTTCAGCAATCCTGTGGTCCTGTGTATCAAAACCAGACTGGTGTTATTCAAAAAAATATTGAGGATGCTTTTGTTCCCATCACCCCAGCTGAAAATAAAGATGTAGAAAAATTTGCCCCTCAGGCCTTAAGTAATACAACTTTAAGGCAATTTCCAGATTGTATTTGAACTGTTTGCCACAACACTTAGTGCTTAACAGTCAAGCTGGTTTTCAATCGCACTGCAACACTCCAACATCCTATTCATATATCCTCTATTTGACTAACAGTATACAACATGATATTATGCCAAAACCTCTGCTACAAAAAAGAGTCACCTTCTGCCCTAGTCCACACTCTCAATAATTTTGTCACTAGAAGGCAACTAGTTTCATTAAACATAGTTTGCCCTTTGGTGAATCTGCATTGTTCTCAGACACTATAACTTTCACTTATATTTTAATGAAATTTCAAAGTAATGTGAGGAAACAGTATTTTACTGTGAGTGTAAGTCAAACACAGAAATGGGCTTTCGCGACAGTGGTGGAAATTCTGTCTTCAGCAATATTTAAAACTCAAATAGATGAAACTGTGGGCAAATCTGATTCAACTGACCCTGCCCAGTAATTGCGTAGATTCCCTTCTCTTCCTTTGTTGAACATATGCTTCTCTGGTCTTGTATAACTCCACTTTATTTATATAACCTATTTTGATCCTCCTCGTGGGCAAAGAGTACCTCTTTCCCCAAGATTCCCCACAAGGCATGAAGACTGAGAAGCAAGGGAACTGACCTTGTTGTTAAGGACTGAGGCACCTTAGTATTAGCACCCTCAGTCTCCTCCATTTTCTCCTCAGGACCAGTCTGCAACAGATGCCGACCACTACATTCCTTGGTTATGACAAAAAAAGAAAGAAAAGCTTTTGTTTAAACTACAGATTTTGTTCATACTTCCTCAACGTTTGAGGTAGCATAAAGTCAGAGATTTAATTCTTGTGAACTAATTTCTGCTATTTCACTGGACAACAGGACAAGAAAGTCCTGTGAGAAGTAAACCACAGGTGACATTTTCTTTCACATAATATGATGTTACAACATATTTACAAACACATTCTAACTAATGCAGCTGTAAAAAGCTATAATATTCATGAAGGATTAAAATTTTAAAAGGTTAGTATGTTACTAACTGAAATATGTTCTGAAGAAATGGAAGTTAGTGTCTTCTAGCTGACACAATTGCTAGCATTAGAAGCTTGGAGTGTTAAACAGGGAAAGATTTCAAATTTTTACCAGTTATTGTTGTTTTTTTTATTCTACCACTGAAAAAAAACCTGCATGTGTTGCCAAGTCAGTTTTCCATAGTGTTTGAAAAAATAATAAACTTCTGTATTCTCATAGAATATAATTTTTCAGGATCATTTCGTATAAGCTACTATTTATGGAAATGGGTGCAAATTTTAGTTTCCTGGTGTTTATATGTATTTTTTTGAGGTACATAGTCTACAGTCCTTAATTATTAATTTTGCCCACATAAGGAAAAATCTGAGGGGATTTTCCAGAGAATTTTTGTGAGGTGATGTTAAGCACTGATTTTCTCTTCATTTTTCTGAAAGCTCTTTCTGAGCGTTTTCTCTTTAATGACCCCAGAGAAAAAGCCATTTTCCCAGTTAGTAGATTTGGGATCAATTTCTATCTTTGTTTTCCTTTTTTTTCTTTAACTACATAATGAGCAAATTGAGTTCTCCTCCACCCTCTGAAGGTGTAACTGACCGAAATGACTCTTCATTTATGAAATCTGAATTTCAACCAAGAGGAAATGAATAAGTGTTCAATTCTGATTAGTGTACCTGTGATAATTCCTCTTGTGGATTTATCAGAACTGACAGTCTTCATTCATTCCTGACTATTATGTTTACCTAAAAATTTTCAATACTATAGCATATTTTGACATTTTGGACCACTCACGTTGCCTTCAAAAGACGTCATTAGTCACCCAGGGAGCTTCCACATTGAAAGAACACATTTGAATTGATTAGATATTTTCTTGTGCCCCTTATAAGGAAATCTAAATAGAATATGGGGCTAAAAGATCTATGAATTTTGTTAAATGTGTTTATGAGTTGACTTGTCTCAAGGACTGCTACAGCTGTGCTTAGGAGTGGGAAGGAATGACGCTTCTCACTTGCCCATCCCTTAAGACCATTGTGGCCCTGGACAGCAGTGAAGAATGAATCAGAGACTTAATGAACAAAATTCTTCCTCTATCAGCAAATGGGTGGAGAATATGTGAATGAGTTTACATAACAAGCAAGGGGTTTCTGCCAAAATTAAAAAATTAAAATAAAAGTTTTAAAGACTAAATATGTTTCTAGTTTGAATTACTATACTTTTTATACCTTCTCCTCTCCTCAAATAACATCATAACTGGGCATGGAAAATTTTTACTGATTTGTAAATTTTTTACATAAATTCACATTATTTCTTTAGCAGATTTTATTGAATTGCCTTTATACGACAAAAGAAGATTTCTAGACTCCTGCATATGATTACATTTCTCATTCCCTACCTTCTAAAATGTGAGAAAGTCACCTTCAGAGACCGCTGTCTTTTTTGCTACCATTCAAGAATCATTCAAGCAAGATGTCAATATTAATATTGTTTTTACTTCTGGTTTGGTCTAACTGGTAACTTGATACTATTGTCCCTTGCAGTAGATTCTAAAAAGAGTAAATCTTTATCCTTATAGTGATTAGTAGCTATTCATGCCTTAAAAATCTTGGCGAAGCAGGAAAAACATTAACTAAAAGATAATGAATGTAAAATGAGCAGAATCAAGTAAGAAATGTGGCAAATGTCATAGATGTCATCTCAGTTTGGGGAAAAGTGAACAGTTTTGAATAACAGAAGTAAACTAAACGACAAAACAGGTAGAAGGAAGGCAATCACTGAGGAGAAGGATAGGTATCTATAAGTGTAAAGGAGACTAGGATGCCAAGATTATGAATCTTTTTCTTTATTAAAAACTGAGGTATTTTTTGTGCTTCTGAGTGCTTCATATTTGTGGCAAAGATTAAAGGAATTATTTTTTCTAAATGTTGCATCTGTTCTTCAGCTGCAGTAATCTCCCTGACCTCTGCCATGCTGAAGCTCTGAAACTGTCAGGTTCATTCCGAGTGAGGGAGGAGTTCAAAACATAGACTCACAGCCTGTGTCAAATGCTGAGCATCAGCAAAATGCTATTTATTAATCAGTTCTGGCCTAATAATTATGCAGATATTATTTGCTATAGAATTCTGAAAAATCAAACATTTCCAAGAAAATTGCAACTAATTCACAGATTTGCACAATTTATAAACAGAATAAAAATCAAAACTTCTCAGACACCTTTTAAATTTTGAAATATACAATGTGCTTAGTTTAAAATCTAGAGAAATACAGACTACCTGAAAGAAAATTATTATTCAATCCCCAAAGACATCTTTCTCACATATTCTTTTTCTCCTTTGGAAGTGTTATTTACCCTTAACATGGCAGCATTTTCTTTTAGAGCTTTCTGCTGGGAAGTTATTTAAGACTGGAACTGAGGAGGGCATGATCACTTTGTTCCATGGGCTTGGGTGGAGAAATCTACTGGTTTTGTACATAAGGCAAATTATTCAATTAAGATAATATCTGGAAGCACAGTGAGGATTTTGTACTTGCTTTTTTTTAGTAGACCAGCTGCTTTTCCTTTGCAGACTTCTTTTCACAAGTGGCCTTTGATATTCAACATGTAATCCTGTTGGGATAATGATTCATCAGCCTACTTTGCCTCTACAAAAAAAAAGAGATGAAACAAGACAGTTTTACAGTACCATTGTCTTAGACACAGTTGTAAATTCTTGCCCAATCTAGCATGACATACATTTAGAATGAATATTGCTTTTTAAAGTAAATAAAAGTTTAAAAATATTTATTTGTTGTTGACAAAACATACCTCCTTTTCCAAGATCAGAATGAGAGTTGTCATTCTATTTAGCTGCCTAACCAGGGTGCAAAACATGGGGACCAAATCTGCATCTCAGATGTCCCCTACCTACATGTTTCATAGCCTCAGATGCCATGGGACATACAGAGTATCTTTATTTTGATTGGAAAGGTTCCTGCATCTCAGCAGATTGGCACCTACCTCTAGTTTCTGCCGTATGGTAAACCAGAATTTAGTCATTGCTCCCTCTTTTCCCTAAGCTATTTCATGTGTATAGATGCATGGGTTTCCAAGTCAGCTGCTGCTCAGAGACTTATCACCAGTGAGCTCATGGGAGATGGTAAATATATGAATTTGCAGAACTTTTTTTTTTCTCACAGTTTTCCCTGCACTTAACTGTGCTTAATACATGAGTTTTTTCACCTTTGCTATTCTCTTACCTGTCCCTCCGCTTAGGGATAATGAACAGCTGAAGTGCTGTGTGGCTGTTTAGCTGTTGGCTATATCAAAACCCTCCGGTATAACTTTCAAGGGCCTGTTTTCTGGCTGCTGAATCCTGAAGGTTTGTATGCAGAACTGTAAATAGAAGAATAGAGGTGTGATCCAACTTTCTAACCACAACTGCAACTATTTGGTGCTTGGGTTTCAGTCTTAGCAAATGGGAGATGGAGATACACCCTGCTCAGATGTGGTCCACCTGACATATGTATGCTGCTATGTAAAAGAAGGTTTCTCTTCATTATTATGCCTTAAAAAACCTGTGATCGTATCCGCCTGCTGTAGAGATCCAGGAGTATATGGAAGGTGCATTTGCAGTACACTGATTAGTAGAGCTCTTAAGGCATTTACTGTGGAAGAATGACTAGAGTTTTACTTCAAGTACAACTTAGGTCACAGGAATTTGCTGAGATGCTTGGTCTTATGGAAAGCATATGGCTGGACAGAGAACCCGAACTTCAAATCCAGGGCATGAACTGAACCTAGTCTTCCAGGATCAAGTGACTGCTAAGTAGAGGATTTTTCAGAACCACATTTTGTATGCAAGAACTTGAGTCCTTTGTTAAATCTTGTCCTTGGTGTGAATAAAATGCATGAACAATTCATCAAGGAATACATCCTTAGTTTGAAAAATGTTGTTAGCTGACTGTTTTCTTAGCAGCAAAATGGCCAATGTCTTAGAGACCTTGAGGTTTTTTACGAAGTTTTAAAGGCACATAAAACTTGCCAGTTTTGACTGTGATCCTTTGATAATTCCATCCTTTTATAATATTTGATATTTGAAAAATAATGCAATTGAGTTTACAAGAAACCAAGTTTTAACTAGGCATGTTCCTTGCCAGCACACATTTTTCTTGTGTATGTTGCTAAATTCAACGTTTTTAAGAATTTTGAATAGCCTTTTACAAGCTTCTTATTTGTTAATAAACTTCTTCTTATGGTACTTCCAACTCCCAACATTTATTTTTATTTGCTTTCAAAAATTATATCTGCAAGCTTGTGAATATTGACTCGTATCCATGCTATGTATTGTTCTTCACTTTTTAAAAGTATACATTAAAAAGGCTATTTTGAGCTATAGCCTTAGTTACTAATAATGAAACAACTACAGAAACAATTTATAGACCTATTTGTTGTGCACATTCCTCCTTTTCAGGATGGAAATAACATCTTACCTGTATCATTGCATCCATGCAGTGGTAGATTTTATTACTTCCTCCTGTAGAACTGAGCCATTATGAGCATCCTGATCTTAAAAGGAGCTCAATACACAGACCTCCCAAGGGAAGTAACAGGAAATGCTCAGCATCTCTCAGAACCAGACCCTCAAATGTAATTGTCATATCTGCAAGAACTTAATGGCATTATAAGAATTAATTCTAGTTTTCATATCTGTTCCTTTCTTTATTTCCTTAACTACAAAATTTTGCTTATTTGCAATCCTTTAAGGGTGTTTATGTATGAAATAACTGACCAAACTAAATATACTTTGGATGGTTTAGGTAAATTCATAATTTGCCAGAATTATCTGTCCTGATGTCTTGGATTTTTGCTGGTTCATCATTATTCATGTTGTGGCTCTGGAGTGAGTCCAGAGAAGAGCAACAAAGCTGGTGAAGGGGCTGGAGAACAAATCTTATGAGGAGCGACTGGGAGAGCTCGGGTTGTTTAGCCTGGAGAAGAGGAGGCTGAGGGGAGACCTTATTCCTCTTTACAATTACCTGAAGGGAGGTTGTGGAGAGGAGGGAGCTGGCCTCTTCTCCCAAGTGGCAGGGGACAAGATGAGAGGGAATGGCCTCAAACTCCGCCAGGGGAGATTTAGGCTTGAGATTAGGAAAAAGTTCTTCACAGAGAGGGTGGTTAGGCATTGGAATGGTCTGCCAAGGGAGGTGGTTGAGTCACCATCCCTGGAGGTGTTTAAGGTGACGGTGGATGAGGTACTTAGGGGCATGATTTAGGGATTGGTGGGAATGGTTGGACTCGACTATCCAGTGAGTCTCTTCCAACCTGGTTATTCTGTGATTCTGTGTGATTCTGTGATTCTGGCTCATTTTCCAAGTACCTTAACATTATCCTAGTAAAGAACAATGTATATAATGCATATACCTACAAAGAAGAAAAATTACTTATTTAACAAATTAACTGTATATTTCTTGTAGCCAGTTCCATTAGGAAAAAGTAACTCTTTGAAAAACTCTGTCATATTTGATCACTTGTGCTCTCTCTTATTTTATACAGAGACACATTTCAGGAAAACAGGTGTTTTTGAGAGAGTCTAGGCCTTTGTTTATGTGCATCTTATATATATCTGTATCTGTATGGGTTTGTGTGTGAGCAAATATATGTATGTATATATACACCGGTATGTATATATATACAAATACCTGCATGAAAAATCGTGCAAGTACAGTTTACTGGGTAAAGCTATACTGATATAATAATGAACGTGTATACTATGTAGGTACTGCACTGCTTCCAAATAATATTTGTCATGTTCCAGATGCTTGAAATGACAGTCTTTGTGTATAATATGTCTCCAGCACAATTTAGACCACCATACGCTCATTTGCCCTCAAGTAGGCCTATTTAAAGTATAATTGACTGCCCTGGCAATTATTGTGAACAGCAGCTGTCTGCTGGTAAAAAAAAAAAAAAAAAAAAAAGGGCATATATATATAATGACATAGAAAGGATCAAATACAAGCAACAGAAAAAATGCATAAAGAAAGTATCTATATAAGGTATTTTAGACCAGTTTTTGTAGTGGAAAGCCACAAGGCCTATTAGCCATTTCCAATTAGTGGCTATCAAAAAAATGAAAGAAAGTACTCATCTATTTATGAAAAGCAGCTGGGTCTACCCTAAATATAAACCTCGCAAAAGTTTATTTGTTCTAAAATTGTGACAGCTTACAGCACTTCATTTATTTTCATTAACTGCGTTAGGTTTGTTGAAACCTTTGTTGTATCATGTACCTTCTGTACCAGACAAAAACACCTTGCTTTGTTTTTCTCCTAAATAGCTACATAATTAGATGGATTATTTCATGTGTCTGTGCGTGTGTTTGCTGAAGAGAACAAGCCAGATAAATTAGCACTTAGCAGAATACACAATAGCACATAATATGCCCTTGTGTTTCATATAAAGCTTTATTTGTCATTCACGGCTGGTTGGCAAAACTGACTTTGCTTTTGAAAATGACAGGTGGTACTCTGGTGCTTTCTGTATGAAAAAGAGAAACAACCTTCACCAAGACAGGGTCTGTCAATAGCTCCTGTGATTTAGTATTCAACCCTAGGCTTGTGTTTCCTCTAAACTTTTGTTTCATTTGCATCTCTTAGGTCTGACATCACCAAGCCAGTTAAATAGTTGAGACTCTATGCCACAAGTTACATTCAGTCCCCAAAAGACCTTCCTCTTTCCTCGAGGCCTGATTATAAGACAGGTGAAGTTCAGTATATTTCAATAAGCTCTGCATTCCATGTCAGGAATCAATAGCCCTCCTCTTTTCTTTAGGGGTTATTAAATTGCAGCTGTAACATTAGCTGCCTTTATCTAATTGATTGTCTTTTCACAGGGCTAAGAAAATCAATAGCAGTCAATGGGACTGCCCTGTTTTTCCTTAATAGATGTTTTCTCCTAATTGGCTGCCTGGGTGGCTTCAGTGAGCTCAGTATGTTTTCAGAAGTCCACAATATGTTGCAGCTCTTGTAAACTATTTTACCATGTGCAACGGTTATTGATTTTATAATGAAATCTAAAAAATTCAATAGCAATCAGGAATATAGATTAGGATTCCTAGGTACGTTAAGGCAAAGGGCAAACTCAGTTTGCTACCACTTCAAGCTGTGATCCAATTAAATATGTCCTTAAAGTATTATGTTAGCTAAAGACTTTCTACAAAGTCAGTTGACCAATTCTACTAAATTTCATATGAAGGAACAGGCATCAAAATTTTCAAAGCTGTTTACCATGGTGTCCAAAATTACAACTGAGTTTAAACAGCAGATGAAATTAAGAATACATGGCATTTTCAAAATTGTGCCAGTCATTGAATTTTTTCTGGCTTGACCTCTTGAAATATTCATTCAAATAAGATACCTACTAGAAAATCAAGTTAGAGAGAAAAAGAGTGAGGTAGGTGGGGAGAAGCACTCAGCTCAACCAAAATGATGCATTTGACCTTTGTTGAAAAGGTCAGCATGTCAAATGCCTTATTCTGAGAGTCCACTCAACGTTTAGAAGCTCAGTTCTGCCTACAGAGAACCTTTGGAGCTGGTGAAATCTCACCAGCACTTATTTAATGTCATTTCCCTCTGCAGCGCTTCTGCCCCAATTCTGTCTATACTTTGATGGGATATCTTTACCTTGCATGAGTGTCAGGCAGAACAGCAGCATCAGCAGCACATCAATCACAGCCTGCAGAGATCAGCAGTCAGTGGTGTAAATAGTAGATACTAGGATACAGCCTGTATTATATAAATTCGTTACTGACTTAAGACTTTTTCTGTATCAGGGTGCTGCAGTTCTGTCAGTTGTATACCATGACAGAGTGACAAATTGACAGTAGCAAGATCTCAAAATTTCTCCATTGAAAAGAATAAGACAGAAATACCTCACTGTATATTATCAGTAAGGTAAAAGAAAACAATAAAATCCCAAAAGCAAATAAACAGGTCTGGTTCTGTTGTTTAAAGGACAGGAAATGTTTCCTGTATCTTCCTTTCTTAATCTGTAAAGGGAAGCTAAAAAGAATAAATAAGAAAGAAAATTCCATGGTATTTAAATGACAAATACAATTAGAAGTTCTCTGATTTTCTTCTTTTATGTCATTTTCATTATCATTTTTGTTGTTCTAATGAACAAAAATAACCTTTCCTTTGTTCCTTATCTTCAGAAGAAGACTCTTCATGGTCTGGGTCATCAAAGCATAACAAGAGTAGTATGGGTAAAAGATGACCACTTGCATACAAAGCTATAAACCATAAAATAATTTTTCCACAACCTGTACACAAAATAGTGATCAAATATTGTGGCATTAAAGGGAACTAACTTTAACAAACATCAGACCTGTAAACATAAATTGCTCCCTTATTCTAAAATCTAAGGGAATATTTTTTTAATTATCATATATTTCTCATAAATGGAAATCTGTAATTAGAAGTACTGAGATTCCTATAAAGTTTTGTGTTTTATAGGAATATATTAACATCATTAAAACTGATGAATATTTATATATAATCCGTAACTTTTGTTCAGACATAATGCAGAACCTTATGCACAGTTTAATACATTCCATAATCTTTGAAAAATGTCAAGCCAAATGAGGAATCATATTAAATCTGACAGCTTTGTGGCCTGTTTTGTAAAAGGAAAAATCCAGAATCTGCAAAAGATTATCAAATGGAGATGTTTTAGCTGGAGGGAAAATGCGAGTAAAGATGTAAGAAAATATCTTTGAAAATATCTTTGAGTTTACTCCAGATTTCTTCTGCTTCATACATAGATTAGCTAAATAATAGACAAATGATCTATCTATATATTTTTTTAAATAAAGCTTTCTTATGCTTCATGCTGTATTTTTTGTGCTGCTAGTTCCTTCTTTCCAAACCAGTACACAAACTCTTTGTACATCCCTTGCAGTCATTGGAGAGCAGTGTTAGACGCTCATACGGTCTATTCCCAGGCCCATTCTGAATTTTCTGAGTGTGCCAAATGTGTCCATTTGCCCATCAGCACAGAGTGAAATAGGACTATTGGAGGAATTGCTTCTTTGCATCCCTGTTATATTTGGATCATGTATAATGAGGAAGCTTGAGACCTGATCTGGTGAAATATTGGGTAGGTTTTTTCAGCATCTTGTCATAAAAAGTCCCCATGTCCTGGCAAAAGGCACAGAAACATAAACTTCCTGTTTTCTTTGTAGCATTATGGCTTAAAATAAGAGTTCCTGTCCAGCAGAAGGACATGTTAATTTTTTACATAATTTTCTCTGTTATCCCTGGTGGAAATTTTATTAAAAAAAAAGTGTGAGGTTTTTTGTGGCTTTTTCTAGAATACAGAAATAACAAGAGTGGCAAGAGAATACTGGCATAAGTGATTTTTTTTCTTTTTAAAACCCAATACAGTTCTTGAGAGGAAAAGTGTGTTATTAATTGCAAACTGAATTATGCTTTATTTGATGGGATCAAATTTGCTCTCTGTCCAGCTTGCGGTATTACTGATGGAATGTAGGGCAGATCTGGTCTAGATTGTTCCTAGTGCTGAGCAGCCCTTTCAGTCAGTCTGAAATATGCCGAGAAATGGCTCTCGCTTCGTTCACTTCATGCTGTATTTTTAGTTTTTAAAGCAAGTTCTCTTCACATAAAGTCTTGGAATCAATTTATGAAGAGATATTATTCATTTGCCGTGATTTAAACAGTTGCCTTCAGATATTCCTAAAATATGAAAGTCCTGAACTCCGGGCAAAACAAGTGGGAAATATTATAGGAACAAAAGGGAAAAATACATAGACTAACAGAAACAAGTTGTTTTCTATTCTACCAGTAGAGGGACACAACAAAACACTTAAGCAAATACCTAAAATTTATGCAATTTTTCATAGTAACAGAAATAGTTTTGGTCAATTTTTTTGACAACAATAAAAAAAAATAATAAAAATAAATCTTTCTTAAATGTAGTGTAAATGTGAAAGGTAAAGGCCAAATATATTTCACTACCTAAAATTTTCCAGAAATATGTCTTCAACCTTAAAGTTGTCTTTATCACTTTGCTTTCAGTAAGACCTACTTGAATTTCATCAGAATTATCCATTTACTAGAAGCAATGTTACGCAGAGAACAGCTCTGCCACTAGACCTAGTGGAAGATGCTCCTGCCAATAGCAGTGGGGTTGGAACTGGATAAACTTTTCAGTCCCCTCCAACCGAAACTCATCTGTGATTCTATGATTCTATGACATAAGAATAAAGAATTAGAAATATGAAGTATGAATCTGTGAGGAAGTTACATAAAAGAACATCAATTTGCATGTAAAAATGTAGGTTCTGTAGAACAGTAGATGTATCCCTTCAATATTTCAACACTATAATTACACTTGACTGGATCCTACTCTGTCTGCATAATAGGTAAACAAGATGAGTCCTAAAATTAGCATTGTAACAATAATAGTGTCTACAACAATCTAACCTAAACAGACGAAAAGCCTTTTTATTGTAGCTCAATGAAAGAGAAGCCTTGGTTTAAGAAGAAAATGTCGTGTGGGATCTTGCAATATTGAAGGTGGCAATGCTAATTGGTTTTGCCCACTTGACTCGCAGCTTTCTGTATGCACTCCTAGTAGAAATGGCTATTTTAGTAAGGTTCCAAAGTGTATAATTCTTGATAGTGTGCCTTCATATGCACAAATATATTGCATAAATGTTTTTTTTTTTTTGTAGGGTTCTTAAAAGTGCTAATGGAATCAGAAAAAGATACTAGTGAAAAGATCTTCTCTTTACTTTTTAGTAATATTAAGTTAAATGAAGAGTGTGAGAAACTTGCAAATTACAACTGAAGTGCAAATGTAATGTTGTGAAATACTTAAATTAATTCTTAAATATCTTCTTTATATTTTTTCTAACCATTTGGTTAAAAAAATAATTACTAAGTTGTTACTAACCATTTCTGGAGTGACAGCATTAAGCATTATCTTTTTTTCCCATATATTTGTAAGGACTAATTAAAAACCGGCACATATTCTACTCCAGTAGTTTTACACTTACACTTTTGAGACAATGCTCAGTGTCCTAATGTTCTCAATTTCTGTCTCAGAGACACCTCTGCTATGTAACAGACTTCCTCACTCAAATCTGCAATTCAGATATGTCAGGGTGAATATCTGTCTTCAATCACAATCATTAATCTATCAGGTTCTATTGCTTTGGGGTATATTGATGTATCAGGCACGTTTTTTCTAAAATGAAGATAAGAATGAAAATATTTCATGATGTAAACCGGAGACCTTGTTACAGTCAAACACTTTTTTATTTAAATCGTATGGTATATTTAAGTTACAGCAGAACATGATTAACTTAATCTTGGACATCGTATTTCTAGAGTAAGCTATAGAAGAAAATTATAATCAGGGTGCAAATTTACTAGGAAGGGATTGTTACAACTAGCCATTTTCATCTGGAGGGAATATTGGTTTACGTAACTGCCAATTTGCTATAGCCCTACTACAAAATCATAGTGATCCTAAAGGAAGCCTACATTGTGTTCAAGCCAGATCCAATAAAGGATTTAAAGTAAGCAAGACTAAGGCAGAAGTTAGGCACTGAAGTCCCAAATTATGATTCCAGTCTCAGTTTCCAGCTAACTCTGGAGGTGTCTGAACCTCATGAACTAGTCTGTGACTTTGAAGTTTTCCAGCTATCTAATTTTTTCTTAGATAGGTTCACCTTTAGTGAATAAGTCCTACACACTCTACTCACCCCAGGAGAATTTGCACCTTTTTAGAGTACTGCTGTGTTGGACACTATGATCTAAATTAAAACCAAAGAGAAAGCTGGTTTTGCAGCTCACTGGATCAAGTTATTATTTAAAAAACAAACAAACAAAAACCAAATAGGTGAGCCACATATTCAATATCATCTCCCTCTGTAGATGTTAGAATTTCTATTAAAAGCCATTGGAATACCAGATGCCTGGGGATGCAAGGCAGGCATACCCCTTCTGCTGAAGGTGTTCCACTGTGGAGGAGGAATTCAAGATTTATTCAGTCAGAAAGAGCTCGCAAGAATGAGTGTGATGCTCCAGCCCTATGGTCAGGGCACTCACTTGTATGGTAAAGGACAGCACCACTGCTCCCAGTACTGCTTCTGTGTTTCATCCAATGACTATCTAATAAATGTGCAAGCTCAAGAGAGCAGATAAGGAAGCACATCTTCCACTCACCAGGTGAAGTTTTTATGTTCTGTGCACAAGTTTTACCCCTCATGACCCACTGTGGAATGCTCATAGAGTAGGGAATAATAATTATACCAAATAGAATTCTTTTTAGTCTGCACAGGTTCAGATTCAAGTATGAATCACATTGTAAATAATCTAACCGTATAAAGCAAGACAGAACAATGCTCTGTCTGTGGGACAACACTGCAAGCTTGTATCACAATACAGGCATACTAGTGCCCATATGAACACAATATAAAATTTCTTCCCTGGAAGCAGGACACATCTAGAGTGATTTTATGAAGCAGAACCTGAAAACATGAGCTGCTTCATGTGAGGATTAATTAATTAGTGTGATTAATTATTTCTTTAACATGGTATAAACCAGCTGAATCCTTGCTAAATTAGAAAAAATATAGATATGCATTTATTGTAAAGCTGGTAATACATGAGCAGAAATCAATTTCAAAATGACTAGCACATCTCTACCTGGAGCAAAATACTCATGAAGGCAATAATAACTGCTTTTGAGTCAGTTCAGCAGGACATTCAGAGCAGGGTCACATCATGTCTTCTGCAGCTGTCCAATATAAATCACAGAATGGCTCCTTCTCTATTTTCCCTGGGTATTGTGTTGAATGTCTGACTACAGCTCTGGTACGGGAGCAGCACAGAACTGCAGTCAGCCATATGAACCACAAAAATGAGCCTTGTCCATCACTGAGGTATCATTCTTGCCTCTTTATTCTTTTCTTTCTTTCTCTATCTCTCTGTCTTTTAGAAGATGTGTTTATTCAGACATAAATACTTTCAGACTCCTGAAATTCATCTAGCCATACTGCTGGTGAACTGCAATGGCACAAGCCAGTGCCTGAGTATTTCCAATTTATTCCCATAGTTGAAGAATCAGTTATAGGAACTGCTCTGCTAGGGCTATCAAATCCATAGAATTAGCAGTCTTCTCATGAAGGGAACAGTTCCTCTTCCCCCCACCCTTTCCTACTCTGTAACAGATCAGTACCCCTTTTGCACTTCCTCAGGACCATTCCAAAGAGCCCAGAAAGGTGAGGACACCACATGCCTGTATTCCACCTACACCTCTGTAAGCAGTTGATTGCTGTCATGGTCTGAAGCATGTTGGGTGAAGGTGGTATCTCAGTGGCTGGACCTTACTGTGCTGTGGGATTCTGACAATCCTCTTGCTAACTTCTCTTCAGGCCACATTCTTAGAAACTCATTATGTCTCCTGACTCCACAAAGAAATTGATGAGTCTAGACTTGATTCAGTATAATCTTAGCTATAAGTATGTAGATTATAAAATCAGAAGGTGCTCTCTAGTCATCTTGCCTGAGCCACTGAATAATATAAGACCCAAGAACTTCCTCCACTAAATTTTTGCTGAAACAGTAATTAGTCCAGGTATTTAAATGTGTGAGGTCCCATATTCTGAGAAAAGTTATGCAGGATAAGCACCCTGTAACACAAGATCGCAGAAAGTGGTTGATGTCAGTATAGGAAAACAAATTAAGTCTGGGAAGATATGGCTCTTTCCTAGAAATCCCAAAGACAATTTCCACACTTAATGGCAAAGGAATATTTTTATATATTGAAATGAGATAAATTATTCATAAAATGTCAGTACAGTGAAATGATGATTATTTGAATAAAAAATAGCCTGATCCCAAACAAAGATGAAACATAGCTGTTCATGAGGAAGTTTAACCTACCAGCTTTCTCTGGTCAGAGATGTGAAATACAGATTCTGTATGGTCTGTTCACAATTTGTTTTAAAGCAAATTCTGATTATTAAAAGCAAATTTCTTTCACTGACCTGAATCTGAGATAATTCCTTTTGCCTACATATTGGCTTCCCGTACCAGTGAGTGTACACCTGTGGTATGTTAGCTGCTACTGTTTTTAAGTGGTAAAAGCAATATGTATTTCAAACACTTGATTTATAGCATACTCAAACTTTCAGGGTGATGCACTCTCCATTGTTCATGGCAGTTCTGCTCAAGGCAGAACAGAGCCTGTGGGAGGGAGGGAGGATCTAGTCTGTGCAGCTTGAACATGCCTATTAGAATAACAATAGAATCTGCAGAAAATTGTTCCTACTGAGGTGCTTTCAGTAGTACTGGAAGTTGTGTGTGAATGTGTGTGTGTGTGTGTGTGTGTGTGTGTGTGTTTGTGTGAATGTGTATGTGTATGTGTGTGTCTTTATCACCAAAGGAACACCTACAGGTTTTTGAAGACATGTTTAAAAAGCAGTTGAAGGAGAAAAGCTTAAAATGAGAAAGAAAAACTTCTAAAGAAAATGTGACTCAAAACCCCTTACAGCCAACAACTAGGCTTCCTAGATAGGTATGTCAGAAGGAAAGCATGCACATCTTATGCAAGGGACTTAAAAAAGCCATCTAATGTTTCAAAATCCTGACTGGTCTCTGAGGGACTCTCCTGGGGGTCCTTTCTGCCAAAAGCCTGACAGAAGGTGAACTCTGGTTTCTCATTAGCAGAAGCGCTAGTATAATTCATCACTGTCTGAGGGAAAACGGAGGTATTCTCACTACCTCTTCTCAAGCTCTGCTGACTCCTATCAGCAGCTGAGCCCCTACCGAAATGGCTGACCATCAAAAGCACGTGAAATTATACTCCTTCCTGAGCCATGGAAGCTGGAGAGCAGGACATTGAGTTGGGCTCAGATGTTTCAAGGGACTGTCCTATTCTGGTACTGCAGACCTGCAGACCTGTGGGATCATGGTTGTCTCCCACACGCTGCATGCTGTATGAGGAAAAGCAATAATACCTAGCTCAGTAAAACAGAAAATAACATTTATGGAAGCCTTACCATGTAAGTCATATAGCTATCTTTAATTTTTCTTTCTTAGTTCTTCAGGGGCATATCACAAAACAGGACATAACCTCATTCCATTCCTTCTCAGATTTAATACTCCAGAAAACTGAGTAGTTATTTTTTATATTAGGCAGTTTTCATTCATCATGAAGCACAAGATGTAAGCAGAGCTACATTAATATTAATACACACGTACTTATAAATGAAAAACATATACAGAATTATTATCAACATCATTAGGCAAGCAGTATCTTCCTTATGGTGAAAGAATGATAATGTGGCTCTTCGTACATCTCAAACAGTACCAGAAAGATGTGCTGTGTATCCTTCATAGTTATGAGAGAGCTGGCAGCCTACCTGAGCTTCCCTTCCAATATATGCTTCCTGTGATAAGGTCAGTTGTAACAATGCAGTGTGGCTGCCAAGTTTTAATTGAAATGTTGTGATAAATTTCATGGCCAAGGTCAGATGTTATTTTTTGGTTAAGGAGGGTTCAAGTCAGTCTCTTAAAAAACCACTCCTGATTTTTATAGCGTCCAGTGATCTGTTCCTGGAAGCTGATTTACCACAGATATGACCTGCTTACTCTAGGTTGACCTCTTCCAAAATTGTCAAGGCTTGAGTTCATTTACAGACATTGGCTAAAAGTGTATTTTAGTAAACTGGGTTCCATTTTATTAGTGTGAAAATAGGCCTCACCAAATCAATAAGACAGGAAGCCTTCATTTTATTGCTTCAGACTAGAGTCTTAAAGGTCACTTAATATAAACAGAGTTGGGCACATAGCAAAGACAGCAGTAAATGCTAGAAACTTCAACAAAGATAATCTTGCTGGCCTTTCATTGGAAAAAAAAAATCAAAGGCATCTATCTATCTTCTATTCACAGAAATACATTTTTTCAACAGTCCAATATGAGTTTGGTTATAAAACATTTACAAAGCTAGTCTACTTTTATGAACATATAAGCAAAAGGGAAGATTTCAATTACTATACTATTAAAGAGGCAGCTTGTAAACTATGAGTTTCATAAATAATCTATGTGCGTGAGTAGAATTAAAATAGAAGCAGTAAATGTATAAAATATCTTTGTAAAGTAGCTGTAGGCATAAGAATTCAGTGTAGCAAAGAATTTTCTAATGCACGGTTTGAATCTGTTTTTTGTATATACTTGCAATAGACCTGTTCAACATTTATAGTATTGTACATGTGCTCAACAACATAATTATTTCAGATTACATGAACTTTCATGTAACAGAACCACATCTAAGTAAAACTACACTGCATTTGGCAAATTAAGGTTATTTCCAAAAGGTAACATTTTGCTAGGTCAAGAAATTAAATGTGTAATTGAAATCTTTTGATAACAATACTGAAGTAGAAAGAAATATACCAGACTAATCATCCAGAATCATTACCAGTCACAGAATATAAACCGGGAGCAAAATTATATTTATTATCCAGTGTCACTGTTTAGTCCGAACACTTTGTTAAAGTAAACAAGTTTATGAGAAAAAGCTCCTTTAACAAGATATTTGTTATATTTTTCCTGCTGATGTAAGAAAAGAAAGGAATTACGAACTCTGTAATTAACAAACACACATGTATTACCTCATTATTTAATTTACATGAGCTGTAATTAGATCTGGAATATAAAACAAATGTGTAAATTTCTACCTTTAATAAAAAATCAACCCAATTCTAAAGCTTATTATTAGAAATTGCAACTATTTTCAGGGGAATTTTTCCCCAAAACATGTTTACAAATTAAACACTGTTTGTATAAAGATGTTGTTTCTTTAGAAACTACATAAAAATGGCTGTTCAAGCAGCTTAAGAACTTTGATTTGCAATTTTTTTTTCCACAGGGTATGATTGCTTTTAAAATGTAAAGTGCAATTATTGTGCCTTTCAACATAACCTTGCTGTGTTCATCTGAGTTGCATTCATGTCTTTACAGCCTTCCTACTCCATATTTTATCGAGATTGCCCAGACTGGGCATATCCCATAACCTTCTGGCATACTGTACGAGTTCTGAACGAAAAGACAAAAAATAGGTCTATGCTTGTAACTCTTTATATTTAACAAATTAAGAAAATTAACCTTGATCACCTTCAAAAAATTCCCTTCTGAATTGACACACAACTGAATACGATGCTGCCAACATTCAATTCAATTCCACAGATATTTTCTGAAAAACTGTTGGGGATATCAGTTTTGCTTTCACATCTGCTACCAACAAAAAATGTGTTATTTTGAGCACCAGCTTGATCTTTGAGAAGAGGTAGAAATCACAGGGAGCCAGGTTTGGTGAACAGGGTGATGTAACAGCGATGTTTTTATTACAGTCATTTATTTGTTTTTATTACAGACATTACATTGTCTGCTTCACAGACAATGCATTGTGGGCTGGCATGTTGTCTTTGTGCAAAATCCATCTGTTTCTCCACAATTCTGGTAATTTCCTTCTTACACATTTGCACAATTTCACCAAGACTTCAACATAATACTGCTGATCTACCATCTAGCCAATGGGAACCCACTCTGCCATCACCATACACTGAATATCAAAGAAAAGAAGCAACGTGGTCTTGAACTTTCAATGACTTATATGTGCTTTTTACGGTCTTGGAGATATTGCCAACTCCCACAGAACTGATTGTGGTTTGTTTTCCAGATCATACGTGAATAGTCAAGTTTCATCACATATAACTGCCAAATCCAACAAATCTGGTTCATCCTCCATTCACTGCAAAATGTACAAATAGAATTTCTTCCGTCTTTTGGAATTACATCTTGCAGTTTGTCAGTGTTGTCACTGGTAACTGCTGTGCCTGGGCAGCCTGGCCAATCATCATCTTTCACACTTTCTCTGCCTTTCGAAAATAATTTATGTCATTCAAAAAGGCTTGCATGAGACACAGACTTTTCACCATAAGACTTAGTCAATAATTCAAAAGTTTCTGCCATGAGTTTTCTTCAGTTTTACTAGAAACTCGATGTTAAATCACCATTCATTCTTGCACACCATTTTCTGACCAAGAATAAGAAAATATCCATATTGAATGTGCATCCACTCATACTGAGTGAAGTGAACAAGATGAGCCTTTTCTCACTTTGACAGGTTAGAACACATTCTGTAACCATCCCTTTGTCTCTCCCCTCCTACTCTTGGTTCCTGAGTTATAGAATTAGTCTTGGTGTTTCTATGTCAGACCTTGCATGCAGGAAACTTGTTTACAATTACCCTAAATTTCCAAATTGGCCTGACTGTTTGTGTGTGATGACTTCTACTGCTAGTAAATCCCTTCTGAGTATTTGCATTTTAATCTCTACTCTCTACATCAGAAGATGCTCTTCTCTGAGGGAGTGTTCTTTTTTTTCCTACCATATCTCTTGCTGTCAAAGACTTGGGTCCCTTGCTGAATAATGCCAAGCATCACAGGTCCTGGAGGTGGACCTTGCCTCTTGCAGGTTATTAGGGACTATGTGTGGAGGTATCTAATGACCAGACAGATGTCTTTGAGTATCTCACAGTGCTCAGGGAACACAGGACAAGGAAGAGCACCAATATTGATTTACTTTAACTCCAAAAATGCTAACCACCAAGCTGATCCTACCATTGGAAGAAAAAATACAAGAACCTAGGTATGCCAGCATCTATCCTGATTTTCAAACCTTACTCCTATCCAGAATCTCCTCAGTTTTCTCCTTCCTACCTATCACCAAGGTCTTGCAAATTTCTCAGTACCGTTATACTTCTCACCATGCATGTATTAGTACTGTGCTCGGTAAGCATCCATGTTTCACAAGTATGGCCTTCTGTTGATCTTTCAATAAAGTTTCATGATACTTCCTTTGTGCACATCTGTTCTTGCTTTCTTTGTGTATCTCCTACAAGACTCCTGTACTCATATGGCTGCAGCACATTTTCTCCCTTTGTGCTGGTTCCTATGCAGCCCCAGGGCAGGAAAGCAGAGAGAATCTTTTGTGCAGTGATGATCCCCATCTTTAATACCATTGCAACCTGCTATGATTCTTTCCCTTAATTCTATAGCTGGAGCGCACTCCAACTAGTCATTTAATGTAATTCTTGTGCCCCTCTGCCCCAATGGGGAAAGCCCAAAAATTGTGTCCATGTTTCTCTAGGTGAGCTAGACTCAGATTTGATCCAGGTTTCAGTCACACGACAAGCTAGTGGATGTACAGTGAGTGCAATCTAACAGCTGTAGTTTGGATGCCAGTACTTAGTTAAGCAAACATTTAGATGCACTTACTCAAGATGTAACTTAGTCTTGATTTAAATCCAACCACACTTTCATCAAAGAACTGTAGCCTCAAGATTTTCAGTCTGCTACACTCAAATATAATGCCCTGCCTTTATCTGGCATTACCCTCCTTCCTGCATCAAAGAGAAGTCAAATAAGAAAGCTTCACATTCATATAATTTTGACATGATTATGTGTCCATGCTTAACAGAGATGAAACGTGTGCTACTGCATAATCAGTGAGAGCACAGACCTTGTATTATCAGTCAACACAATACAGCTTCCCCAAGATCTAGATCTGCTCTATGGCAACTCATTAAACCAGTTGTAAGCAAAATAATTGCCTTCACAAAATTTGATTGATTCCAGTAAAATCTCTGGAGGAAAAATAATATTCAATAGGAGAAAGAGTAACAGAATCTAACCCTTGTGACAGCAAAATAAATTTTAGAAAATGAGTATTATTAAGATTTTTTTGCTTTTCAAAGCTAATTCCAGCTCGTAACGAAAAATACAAACAGGATTTCCTTTTTGTGTATGATTGACATATAGTTCTGCACACAAGATAAGGACTTACTTGTTCTTCAACGTAGGATTTTTATCACAATGTTGAATTGACACTTTTCAATTATCATTTGGCTTTTTTATTCCTGGAGTATTTTAAAACTTAAAGAATGTACGATCTGCTCCCATGAGATCCTGAGAAGATCCCAGCTATTTACAAGACAAGAATTTGTTGCATACACATGTAAACAGCTCTTCAGACCAAATTTACTTCAGATCTTTGAGGAGGGTGCTGATCACATTGAAAGATGCTAACCAATTTTGGACCAATTAGCCTTTGCTGCTTCAAGTGTTTGCTGTTTTGCCATTGAAACTCCTTTTCTTTTTTACTGAGTAATAAATAGCAATTATGTCTTACTTGTTGGGCTTGTTTCAACAGATACATTCCCTTCTTTCAGCTTTAGGTGGACTTTAACAGCTAAATATTACCTATGCATCAGCTCCTAAGTGTTGATCTGCTTGTCACATGAACTTGAAAATAATTCAGTTCTTTATTCTTTCTGTGCTTTCTTCTCCCTGCTAGGCAGTGAACATGGTGTGGATATATAATTTCAATGCCCCTGTGAGAGGAAAAACGTACAATGGAATGTTAGATTGACAGGTAAAAATCATTGGCCTTCAGATTCAGTTTTTATTCTAAGACCACATTTCTAGACAAAATTTATTCAAATGAATAATCATCAAGCATCTAAATGTGAAATACTGAGAAATAATTAGCCAATGTTTTATAGACAAATAGCTTATTTCCTACCTTTTTCCAGTTATTGTTGCTAATTTTACTTAATATAAAAATCATATACAATTAAACAGTATTACCTACGGATCTACAACTAAGTGGTAGGATTTTTACAAGAGCTAGTTAAATGGATATATTCTTAGCAACAGTACTCTGTTATTTCACAGAATCACAGAATCACAGAATCACAGAATAACCAGGTTGGAAGAGACCCACAGGATCATCGAGTCCAACCATTCCCACCAATCCCTAAATCATGCCCCTAAGTACCTCATCCACCCTCACCTTAAACACCTCCAGGGACAGTGACTCAACCACCTCCCTGGGCAGACCGTTCCAATGACTAACCACCCTCTCTGTGAAGAATTTTTTCCTAATCTCAAGCCTAAATCTCCCCTGGTGGAGCTTGAGGCCATTCCCTCTCGTCCTCTCCCCTGTCACTTGGGAGAAGAAGCCAGCACCCTCCTCTCCACAACCTCCCTTCAGGTAGTTGTAGAGAGTAATAAGGTCTTCCCTCAGCCTCCTCTTCTCCAGGCTAAACAACCCGAGCTCTCCCAGTCGCTCCTCATAAGATTTGTTCTCCAGCCCCTTCACCAGCTTTGTTGCTCTTCTCTGGACTCGCTCCAGAGCCACAACATCCTTCTTGTGGTGAGGGGCCCAGAACTGAACACAGTACTCGAGGTGCGGTCTCACCAGTGCCAAGTATAGAGGGAGAATAACTTCCCTGGACCTGCTGGTCACGCCGTTCCTGATACAAGCCAGGATGCCATTGGCCTTCTTGGCCACCTGGGCACACTGCTGGCTCATGTTCAGTCACTGTCAACCAACACCCCCAGGTCCCTCTCCTCCTGGCAGCTTTCCAGCCAGGCTTCTCCTAGTCTGTAGCTCTGCTTAGGGTTGTTGTGCCCCAAGTGCAGGACCCGGCACTTGGCCGTGTTAAACCTCATGCCGTTGGTCTCAGCCCAGCAGTCCAGCCTGTTCAGGTCCCTTTGCAGAGCCTCCCGACCCTCCAGCAGATCCACACTTCCACCCAGCTTGGTGTCATCTGCAAACTTGCTAAGGGAGGACTCAATGCCTTCATCCAGGTCGTTGATAAAGACATTAAATAGGACTGGACCCAGGAGTGAGCCCTGGGGAACCCCACTTGTCACTGGCCTCCAGCTGGATTTAACTCCATTTACCACCACCCTCTGGGCCCGGCCATCCAACCAGTTTTCCACCCAGGAGAGTGTGCACCCGTCCAGGCCAGAGGCTGAGAGGTTCCAAAGTAGAATGCAATGAGAAATTGTATCAAAGGCTTTACTAAAGTCCAGGAAGATACATCCACAGCCTTTCCCTCGTCCAAGAGTCTAGTCACTCGGTCATAGAAGGTGATCAGATTACTCTGGCAAGACCTGCCTTTCATGAACCCGTGTTGAATGGGCCTGATCACCCGGTTCTCTTGCAAGTGCTTCTTGATAGCACTCAAGATCACCCACTCCATGACTTTCCCCCCTACCGAGGTCAGACTGACAGGCCTGTAGTTCCCCGGATCCTCCCTGTGCCCCTTCTTATAGATGGGCATGACATCAGCCAGCCTCCAGTCCAGCAGAACCTCCCCAGTCATCCAGGACTGCTGGAAGATGATGGAAAGGGGTTTGGCCAGCACATCCGCCAGTTCCCTCAAAACTCTTGGGTGGACTCCATCCGGCCCCATAGACTTGTGGGCGTCTAGCTGGGCAAGCAAGTCTCTAAAATTTCTAAAATTCTATTTTACTGACCATTTTAAACCAGTACATATATAGACAAAAATTGCAGCATCAAAGACCCAGTGTGCATGTGAGTGTATGTGTGTGTGCGTATGTGCACATGTACAATTCTGCATCTGGGAGAAAGGAAAAGTAAAGAGATGGGGAAAAAAAGGAAAGAGTCATACACTTAAGGGGATATTGTATGAGAAAATAATCAAAGCAGAAATATTTTCAGGACTATTGACATTTTTTTTATATTCATAAAACCATAGAATTTTTTGATTAGAAAAGACCTTTGAGATTATAGAGTCCAATCGTACCTGTCCACTAATGAGCACTTCATCTACACATAGTTTAAACACCTCCAGGGATGAAAACACAACCCCTTCTCTGGGCAACCTCTTCTAGTGCCTGACAATCCCTTCAGTGAAGAAATTTCTCATAATATCTACCTGAACCTCCCTTGGCAAAACTTGAGGCCATTTCCTCTTATTATATCACATGTTACTTCAGAGAAGAGGCCAACATTTACCTCCCTGCAACTTTCTTTCAGGTAGATGTAGGGAGCAATGAGATCTAGCCTCAACCTCTTTTTCTCCAAACAAAACAATCCCAGTTCTCTCAGCTGCTCCCCATAAGATTTGTGCTTTCACCAGCTCCATTGCCCTTCTCTAAACACACCGAAGTGCCTAAATGTCCTTGTTGTAGTGAGGGGCTCAAAATCGAACATGTTATTTGAGGTGAAGACTCAGCAATGCTGAGCAACAAGGAAGGATGACTTCTCTCATCCCACTGGCCACAGTAATTCTGATACAGGCCAGAATGTTGCTGGCCTTCTTGGCCACCTGGGCACTCTGTCAGCTTATATTCAGCCAGCTGTAAAACAATACCTCCAGCTCCTTCTATGACTGGCAGCTCTCCAGTCAATCTTCCCCAAGCCTGTAGTGTTACAGGGGGTTGTTGTGGCCCAAGTGCAGGACCCAGCACTTGGCCTTGAACCTCATATCAGCAGTAACAGCTCAACAATTCACCCTGTTCAGATTCCTCTGTAGAGCCTCCCTACCCTCAAGCATATTAGCACTGCTGTACCACTAAGTGTCATCTGCAAATTTACTGAGGAGGCACTCAATCCCTTTATCCAGATCGTCAATGAAGACATTAAACAGAACTAGACCTATCAATGAAGATATTAAACAGAACTGGACCCAGCACTGAGCCCTAGGGAACATCACTTGTGACCCGCCTCCAGCTGGATTTAACTCCATTAACTCTTTGGGCCTCTTCCTCAGAGGGTATACCTGTCCAAGTCAATGCCAGACAGTTTTTCAAGCAGAATGCTGTGGGAAACGTTGTGAAAGGCTTTACTAAAGTCCAAATACCTGATGTCTATGATATGCACTTTTCTGGATCCACTAAATGGGTAACCTTGTCATAGAAGTAGAAAAGGTCAGTTTGGTAGAACAAGCCTTTCACAGAATCATAGAATGGTTTGAGTTGGAAGGGACATTAAGGACTATTTAGTTCCAACACCCCTGCCATGGGCAGATATACCTCCCACTAGACCAGGCTGCTTAAAGGCCCCAGCCAACCGGGCCTTGAACACTTCTATGGAGGGGACATCTACAACTTCCCTGGGCAACATATTCCAGTATCTCACCACCCTCATTGTGAAGAATTTCTTTCTAATGTCTAATCTAAATCTTCCCTCCTCCAATTTACAGTCATTTACCCTCATTGTATCACTACATGCCCTTGTAAAATGTCCTTCCCCAGCTTTCTCATATACCTCCTTCTTGTCCTGGAATCTCCTATAAGATCTCCTTGGAACTTTCTCTTCTCCAGGCTAGACAACCCCAACGCTCTCAACCTGTCCTCATAGCAGAGGTGCTCCATTCCTCTGATCATCTTTATACCTCTCCTCCAGTCTCACAAAAGCAGAGAAGTAAAATCGCCTCCCTTGACCTGCTGACTATGATTCTTTTGATGCAGCTCAGGATACAGCTGGCCTTGCTAGCTCTTGTTGAGCTTGTCATCAATCAGCACCTCCAAGGCCTCCTCCACAAGGCTGATCTAAATCACTTTATCTCCCATCCTGTATTGAAACCATGGATTGCCTCAATCCAAGTATAGAACCTTGCGTTTGATGTTGTTGAACCTCACAAGATTCACTCAGGCCTCCTTCTCCAGCTTGTCCATGTTCTTCTGAATGATATCCCATCCTTCTAGTGTGACAACTGTATCACTCAGCTTGGTGTCAACTGAAAACTTGATGAAGGTGCACTCAATCTCACTGTCTATATCATCAATGAAAATATTATCAGCACTGGTTCCAGTATGGAACCCTGAGGGACTGAACAGTCCACTCATTAAATCAATATCTATTTAGAGAGAAGGAGGTTTGGTGGGGAGTGGGGGTGGTGCTTGTGTCAAAGGCTTTACAGAAGTCCAGAGAGATTACATCCATTGGATTTCCTGTGTCCACTGATGTGGTTACAGCATCATAGAAAGCCATTAGGTTGATCAGGCAGGACTTCCCTTTGGTGAAGCCATGCTGATTGTCTCTAATCACCTCTCTATCCTCCCTATACTCTAGCATAGCTTCTAGATCTGTTCCATGATCTTTCCAGGCACCAAGGTGAGTCTGACAGCTTCCTCAACACTCTTAGATGGATCCCACACAGCCCTATAGGCCTGTGAATGTCTAAAGAGCTGAGCAGTTATCTAACCAAATCCTCTTGGATCATGGGAACTTTGTTCTGCCCCTGTCCCATTTGTGTGTTTGGAGGGGAGTATCTTCTTCCAAAGACCTGTTGTCTGAAATTCTAAACCTGCAACTACCAACTTGTCAAAGCAAGTAAACGATCTGTTAAAGGTCCCATAAATATCTTTGTTTTTAAATGTAGTGAAGCTTATCTTAATGTGTTTAACGGTATTCTTGGTGATCAACCCCATTGAAATTCATTATGAAATTGTTCATTAGATTGTTCTGTGCCTTACAGAATTGTGTCGTGCATGCTAGTTAAGTTAATATGCAGTATAAAATACCTTCAACACATTACTGATAACTCACGTCATGTATCTTGTTACTGTGCTATATTTCACGAAAATCCCACCTAGACAGCTTTGAGGAAAGCAGAGGTACAGCTAGACTGATAATTAAGACACAGGACACTTGGTTGCTGTGAAAAGCACCTGAGGCTGAATATCTATTCAGAGTAGACATTCATGATCTGAAGTGTTGGAAAGTAAGCATGACTTTGAAAACTTAGAGTGGATAAAGATAGAAGGGAGCAAAAAAACAGTTAATAAGCCATAAAGACTAATCTAATGTTTTTATAAATGAGGAATTCTGGCAGCAACTGCTTCACACAATGCAAATTTAAAAATCTTACATGTCTTCGCAATCACTAGATGCAGTTGCAGTAAGGGATATAGTCTTCAGCGATTACAAGAATTATTTCATGTTTATATGATATGGTTTTAACACTGCATATATTTTGTGAATCTACATTATGATATTTGCAGAGAAAGATTAACTGACTCCACCTGAAGCACGATAAGTAATGAATTTCTACACTTTCATTATATATTTGTTATTTTATAAAAATATAAATTATATGTTGGTCACAAAATGCATTTCACATTCCATAACTAGTATATAATTGATGGTATAAATTAGTGCAATCACTATTGCAGTAATATAAATTATAATATTTATTAGCATTACACTAAACATTACTACATATTTTCACATCTTTGTAGTAAATACATAAAGCTGATATGTATGTATAATATTGATTTTTATTAGAATTTATATGCAATATAAATAGCAGACATGCTATTTAAATACTATGGATGTTTACAAATACCAGTGACATCACTGAACATGCAAAGCAGTTATACAAGTTATTTTGGGGAAACATTTCTTTATCTTGTATTTTCTTACAAATAGGTCTCAGCTGCTCTATTCCACAATTTTACTCTAAGGCAATAAATAATTCAGTGTGGTAATTTGACAGATGACTATCCAGGAGCCTCCTACCATTACTAGCACCATTAGACCATAATACGCATGATGGGCATAGACCATTCAGCAAATGTCCTTCACTTGTTTACCCCTAAAGAGCTGTGCTCTGCGCAATTAACTAATGAAGCATTATGGGCTTTTTTCCCCCCCTTCTCTGCTATTTCAATACATCAATGCAGATTGTCTAAAGGCAAAATATATTTTGTTTTCTTTTGGCAAATGAATATTTATGGGGAAACTGTAGACTTATCTCATGTTTCACCTCTGTGAATAGAAGGAAAATAATAAGACACTAAAATAAGAAATTATTATTATTTAACATTTCAGTAATTAGTTGCATAGCCCATATGTAGAATTGCATTGTATAAAGAAGATAGAAAAATAAGAAGTTACGCTCAGTATTATGTTAACTGAGAAACTCTGAACACATAATAACTCAGGACTTCATGCCACTTCTGCTCTGGCTGGACTTTGGACAGCTGCAAGAATCAAGAGGGGATTCTGCTAAAGTTATAAAAAGCAAGTAATTATTAAATCACTTAGGGACAAATAATGGCCTCAGAGTATGCCAGTATGAACACCAGTATTGCACAGTATCCAATATATCATAGAGTAGAGGAAGCTACAAGAGAACCTATTTATTCTTTTGCTCACCTTATGGCATTAAAGTTTTTGTTCCATAGCAGATGTTATTAGAAACACTGTCAACAGACTGCAAATGTCTATGTGCATAAATGAATCCATAAAAGATCTTCCAGACTGTTACTACATTTTCCCAAAATATGTGTGTCTAAATGCATCATGAAGGCAATATTAAAACTGGATTTTGCCTAGAAGAAAAGTTCTGTCTCTGAATTTCTTTTTTCTTTAATGCCTATGGTTCCTCACCTGTGCATTCCAATTCTCTCTTCTTTTTAACAATTCTTGCTCTTTCTTCCCATGACACTCTCCTCCACTGCCCTGTGTTATAACCTTGATTTCATCCTCAGCTTCTGAGTATGACTCTCTTTATTAGTTTATTAGTATTATCTAACCTTTTCCTTTCTACAGTTTAAAAGAGACACCACTTCCTATGGAGACATAATTTCTTAACTTTCATTATATTTTCCTAAATTTAATGCATTCTAGATTTTTAAAAAAAAAAAACAAAAATGTCAATATCAGAAATTAAATGTGACAACATTCTTATTATTTGTTCTGTAAAGTAGTTATTGTTATCTATTCAAATGTATTTATTTATTCACTGCCATAAAGGACATAACTTCTTCTAAGCTTATGTGAAAACACATACTAAACAAGCTTTGTTTCAAGTCCTGTTTCTCAGGCCACTTTCTCTGTTTTACGTTAGACTGCCAGTGGATGAAAAACGTCCTAGCTTGGATGTAATGCTATTAGAGTGGGGTAGGGGATATAACCAGTTATACTTTGAAAGAAGAAGTCTCTACAGGAGGATACAGTCTGTTTCAGCCTTACAAACTCCCTTCTGCTTAGTGTGCAAAGAACCAGGAGAAAAGGTTGTATATCTTTCCCTGTACCCAAGTTCATCTTACTATCATTTGCATAAAAACTAATCAAATAGTTTCTGTTGTATCCCAAGCAGATCTGCTCTCCATTTCTTTTGATCTAATAACCGAATCAGTGAGAAGTGTTGGAGCCAGAGAAAAAGGAGATGAGGTCTCCAGGGAGTGAAGCAACCAATATTTGGCAACAGGAGGAAAAGGGGCTCATTCTACTCCTAGGGCTGGCCTGGTACACAAGTCCTACACTTTTCAGGGAGCTGTCACTAAGCAGGATTAGTAAATTAAAGATCATGATGTGTTTGATTGCTATGGTAATGACACCTGTGCTAAAGGTAGAAATATATTCCAGTTTTTACTAACTTTCTCCAAATTCCGAACATGGTATTTGCATTGATCTTGTATTTATTCTTCAGAACTTATTTAATCTTATTGAATCTTCAGAACTTACTAATTTTCACAATATTTTTCAATTTATAACATTTACAACTATAAATAAACCCCCATTTCTGCTAAAAAAGTGGTAGTAACAGTTCACTAGAAACAATTTCAGAAAAAATGGAGAGTTTTTTTACTGCTGATGCAAAATGCTTGTATTGGAGAAATACATAAATGCTTATAAATGTTATCTATTAATAGCATAAGTGATTAAAAAACAAGCAAATAAGCATGTTCATATAAAATTTCCTATTTCCACACAAAATTACTCTCAGGAGCATGCAGACTTGAGTAGCACTTTCAAAAGCCTTATTAAGGCATTAATGGTCAAATAAAAATAAAAATGAACTATTAAAACAGTAGACATTTTTCACTTTATTTTCACAAGTTTGTTTCTCTGAAACTTTCCTGCCTTCTTTCAACTAGCCTTATGCTTGAAATGCAGCATACCGTGGCAGGCAGATAGTAATAAAAAGACATCTGACACAGGGGACTAAGAAAAAAAGCAAACAATTTTCATTGAAAACAACGTTTATATGGCTCTAGTGTGTGCTGTATTGTGCCAAACAATTGTATTAGCACCCCCTTAGGCCTCCTGGTAAGCACTGGACATGTGGCTTTAGAAAAAAGAAACTTCACTCATCCCACTTTCTCCCAGTGGTGCTTTGTTGGTTCACAGCAAGGGTCTGACTTCATGTCCTGATCCCACTTTAAGAGGAAGTCCAGCTCAATTCAATTTTCCTCTCCACCTTTTAGTAATGAGACAACATACATGTGAGCAAGCCTCATGATAATGCGGAACAGATGGGCAGATTTTTGTCTAATTAGATTCTGGACAGCTTGTTTGCTTCTAGTAAGTGTGCGTATATTTAGGGATTTCACACTTAGTATAGAGACAAAAGAGTAGTCAAAGACAGGGACAGAACACTTCTGATTTTTTTCCTGCTTGGCATAGATATAGGTCTACTAGAGAGAGCTGTTGGATAAAAACTGTAATTTTAACTGAATTTTTCTTGGCTATCATGCTCTTCTTGGATCTGATGGTGTGTGCTTTGATACTGGAAGACAATGTACCATACATGAACTTTTTGTTTTTAAAAGACCACTAGTAAAATAAGGGTTTCCAATATTTGTGTGACTTATATTTTGCAATATTTTACCAATCTGTTTCAATTATTATGCACAGACAATGACTTCAAAAACATTTCATTAGTCATTTACAGTTTTTTGACTTTTAATAGATGTTTATCAGGCTGATTTTTAATGTTTCCATAAGGATCCTTAAAGCATTTTGGAAATTTGCTAGCAAAGCATTGAAATGCCTTTGGAGGAAAATGACATTGTCTATGTTGTCATACTGCCTTATGGACAGAGCACAAAGTGTATTAAATGCAAAATAATATTGCAAGACAGGAAGTGTACTGTATCCAAGGAAATACTGGCATTCCCACTGAACTTAATAAGGTGTCTCTACTTGTTAGCTATTCACTTAGAATAGAAGTTCTAATCACAATGAGTTGTAATTTAAGACCAAAAAAACGTAATTGCTACTTTTCAATATACTGTGAGTTTGCACAAGCTATATATGACCCTTTATTCCATCCATTATGCAACTACAACTGACTTTAGTTTTAAAGTTGACACTACAGGAGAAATGCTGGTTCTTTGCAGTATTAATAATGTATTTAAAAGAGAAATACAAAGAACAGTGATATGTTGATGCCCATCACCCTCATGAGTCAACTCTTACAGCATTTCAAACATATTCACCCCTTTTTCCTTCACTTCACGGTAGAGACACGAAGAAGCAATGAGACGAGACTACCTATATTGATGTGGATGCACTAATGACATTCATCTGTGTATCTTGTTTTTCACAAGTGTGACTAGTTCTATTGTGACTAGCCTGGACTGCTACACTACTTTGGAGGTAATAGTTTACAAAGAAAGGAGTGGAGTTAAAAGGAATCCGCAGGAGACATATAATGCAATTGTATTGTTACTAGGGTTTATTTCTGCAGTGCTTTGACATGAATTTCTTGTTGTTAATGACATCATAATAAACATATAAAGAATATACAGCAAGATTTATTCTATCTTAAAAAATCCAGCCTTTGAATGACTTATTCTGTGTCTGTCCTTACTGACTCTGTAAAACCACGGAGCTGTCTTGACATAGAGTTCACATTTTCACCAGGACACTGCACCATTTAGGAAAACATGCAACTAGTTTATGCCACTGTTTTATAGATTTATATATTCTCCGTGTATTTCAAAAAAAAACCAATAGCCAATTTTTGTCTCATTCTCAGTGATTAAAAAAAAGGCATAATTTTTTGAAATTCTGTTCCCTGATATCCAAGATACTTTGTGTTACAGTTCAGAATTTTCTGAATTACTTCCTCCACTCAAGATTTTCTGGCAGTTTATCAGAGAAAGTATCCTGTAGTAAGGAGAACGTAATGCTCCTGTTCCTGTAGCATATGGTGGCTCCAGATTGTAGCTATACACTTAGACTATAATATATCATATAATGCAAGAAAATGAGTTTAGGGAAGTATCGATTATAATAGTATCTTAGCTGACCCTATGCTTTACTTTTCCCTGTAGTCATTTATTACTGTGGACCTGTCAGCATTCACTGCCTTCTGAAAAGTACATAAGAAATGTTCTCCTGTATGATTTATTTGTTGCCTCCTAGCTACATAGTTCTATCTTCACAAGTCCAGATCTTTGCTTAGGAAATTCTCTTAAAGTACCTTAGTAGAGGGAGAGCAAAAGATGTCAATGACAACATATGCTAATGACTCTTAGGATCATAGAATCATAGAATAACCAGGTTGGAAGAGACCCACCGGATCATCCAGCCATTCCCACCAATCTCTAAATCATGCCCCTAAGTACCTCATCCACCCTCACCTTAAACACCTCCAGGGAAGGCGAGTCAACCACCTCCCTGGGCACTGTTCCAGTGCCTAATGACCCTGGCAGAACTTGAGGCCATTCCCTCTTGTCCTGTCCCCTGTCACTTGGGAGAAGAGGCCAGTTCCCTCCTCTCCACAACCTCCCTTCAGGTAGTTGTAGAGAGTAACAAGGTCTCCCCTCGTTGTAGAGAGTAACAAGGTCTCCCCTCAGCCTCCTCTTCTCCAGGCTAAACACCCCCAGCTCTCTCAGCTGTTCCTCATAAGGCCTGTTCTCCAGCCCCTTCACCAGCTTTGTTGCTCTTCTCTGGACTCGCTCCAGAGCCACAACATCCTTCTTGTGGTGAGGGGCCCAGAACTGAACACAGTACTCGAAGTGCGATCTCACCAGTGCCAAGTACAGAGGGAGAAGAACCTCCCTGGACCTGCTGGTCACGCCATTTCTGATACAAGCCAAGATGCCATTGTCCTTCTTGGCCACCTGGGCACACTGCTGGCTCATGTTCAGTCACTGTCAACCAACACCCCCAGGTCCTTCTCCTCCAGGCAGCTTTCCAGCCAGGTTTCTCTGAGTTTGTACCTCTGCTTAGGGTTGTTGTGCCCCAAGTGCAGGACCCGGCATTTGGCCTTGTTAAACCTCATGCCGTTGGTCTCAGCCCAGCAGTCCAGCCTGTTCAGATCCCTTTGCAGAGCATCTATCACTCCGAACATGGCTAGTAAACACATTATCTTTCAAAGGAACAATTTTCAGAACATAACATCTAAATGGAAATATCAGATATGTTGGTTTGGTGCATGCCAGGTGGATAGATCATCTTTCTCCAACCATTGCATCTGTTAATCTCAGAAGATTCATGCCTTCTGGAGAACCGCAGACTTCCCAGTTCCCTGTCTCCCACCTGCTTGCTCATTCTTCCATAGACTGCCCATCCCATATGCCAAATATTTTCTGAGTGGGCAGCAGGGAGAGAGTTCTGGCTTGTTATCTTCTTGTCTCAGCTCTCAGGAATGTGAGGTCTGTGAATGTCCTCAGTGAAGAACATTCACAGACCAGGTGAGCAGTTTGTTTGTTCTCGACTTCTTAAGCTTCATAATAGACAGATAGTGAGTCTGCTTAACACCTAGAAAAGGGGTTTATGTGCCATTTGCAAAGCTCAACAATATAGCTTTTTGTCTTGGTTTGTAATTTTGTCTTTTGAAGGGAAATTTTTGCAGACAATGAAAATAATATTTCTATTACAATTACACCATTGTTTGTTATCATTCCAAAGGATGTAATTTTAATGAAGTACTGTATTGTGTAGTAGTACAGCTAAAGAAAGCAGGAAATTTTGCTAATTTGTGGAATATTATTTTTTCCAGTTACATGTTGATCTAGATGGATTTTTTAGAAAGATATATTTCATTCAAAACAGATCTGATTAATATCCTTGTATGAATTTTCTAGCCTGAACCAAATCACTCATATGATTGAAACGTTTTTTTTTAATCACTAGACCATTGAACTAAACTTTCTAACCCTTTTTCCTTTTTACTTTTTCTATACACTTCATCTGCTACACTTCTGCCTCTAGCACATTTTGCATTTAATACTAGCTGATTGCGATAGGTCACATGGGACAACTCTTATGGCACTTTGTATACATCCTGATTTTCTGCTTTAGCCACATGTGACAAAACAGGTTACACTAACTGGCTTCCCAGAAGCTAAAGATTTAATTTCATTTGAGATTTTTATTCCTTTGGGATGGTGTTATCAATGCTTGAGTGACCTGAACGTATTACTGCCCTACTCTTAAATTTTACACTGTATTTATGAGTTGCTTACTTTTTATATTATTAAATGTTCCAGTAGAAAACAGTGGCTCTCTCAAGTAGTCAAGACATGTCCCTTTCTTTCTATTATAATTGGTCTGGGACTTCACTAAACCTGGTACAACACAGGTAGTAGGAATCTTGTGCTGCTGCAGTCATTATGATACTGCTTTTGTTGAAGAAAAGTGTAATTGAGGAACAAACACTACCAAGGTCTGAACTTGGGGATAATATAAATTGCACCAAGGCAACTATGTCAGCACAATCTAACGGAAATCAAAAGTGCTCAAGAGGGGAAAAGATAATTAGGAGTTGAATTAAGGGGTCTTTAATGGTGAAGCCTCTGTCACAGATAATTTTGTATGTGAGAAGGTTTTAAAACTTTAAATGCTTGGGAAACAGTTTAATTATCACAGTAAATTAATTAACACTAACCAAAAAATAGGTAATGATACACTATGAATAATTCCATGTTGTTCCATCACAGAATTAGCCTGGTTCTGATTGGAATATGAATGAGTCCAAGCCTTATCATAAGGAAGCTTAAGGCAAAACAAACTAATTTATAACAGGAGGCTCTAGAATTTCTCTTCAAAATAAGCACTCTTATTTTAATAACAAACATAATATTTGTCTTCTGGATCCTATGATAATTAAAGCCTTAGGAAATACTGTAGACTTAAAGTAGCAGAGTGGCAAAAGGAAAAGTACTGTATTTGTCATCTATACCAGTAGTGAACACAGTCAAATAGAGAGCTGGGAATTGCTTCCGGATGGTGACGCTTTATATAAATGTATCTCACATTAATCTTATTTTATTTTACTGTTCACAATTTAGAATTTTGCAGCTTTAAACATGTGAAATTAAAACCATGGACGATTTCTTAATTATGCAGCTCCTCGGTACTCAATTAGCATCACTCTCCTTTCCCCTAACAACGACATAATACTGTACTAATGAAAAACAGGGCTTCTTTATTTGCTATGACCTTGGGGTCAATTATCAATTTATCATTGTGTCCTGCAGGTTTAAAATAAAATACTCTGTGTAGTGTAACCATTGTACAAAATTGACATTAAGTAGATTCTGCAAGTATGGACTTAATAAAAAATACAAAGAGTGCTGCCTAAAAGGGTTCTACTCCTATAAATTCTATTAGGTTGCCTTTAATATAGGACAGTAGAAAACTGCAAAACTAATTTAAAGGATTTGGGTTTGTTTTCTTTCCTTTTAGTGTCTTTGTTTTTTCTGTATGAGAACAACCAAGAAAGAACTGAATTAAAAAGAGCTTCAGTTGTATTTTGAAGATTTCTTATGATTTCAAACTTAACTCTGGTAACAAAAAATGTTTCTGTTGCTCTCA